>CM022773.1:12596971-12811971 GCA_012411365.1 Ameiurus melas | reverse complement strand
CAGACATTGAATGACCACAGCCTCCTTAGGAAATACAGCCTGCTATGCCCTTTCTTGTAAAGTGCTTCAGTGTTGACTGACCAGTCCAGTTTATTGTCCAAATGTACTCCCAGATCCTTGTAAGGTTTAGTTTGCACCATTGCACAAAGTCCTCCACCAGGCTCCTGTACTCCTCCTCCTGCCCATCCCTGATATACCCCACAATTGCAGTATCGTCCGAAAACTTCTTCATGTGGCATGACTCTGTGTTGTAGCAAAAGTCAGACGTGTACAGGGTGAACAGGACTAGAGAGAGCACTGTTCCCTGTGGAGCTCCGGTGCTACTGATCACAGTGTCATAGAGGCAGTTCTTCAGTCTGACGAACTGTGGCCGCTGTTTAGATTAAGAAGCCTGTACAAACACATTAAGAAAACAATTATAGGAGTCAGTACCTGTGTTCAGAGCTTTTAAGATGTCTGTTGTTTGCTCCAAAGACCTGCAGATCCGGAGAGACGAAAATTGACTCTAGAAAAGGCATCTTTAACACTGAGCCAAGCTCCTGTTTGGGAAAAAGATCCCAGATCCCAATTTGTGGGAATCCTTAAGGTAATACCCAGCTTCTTTCTGGGTATAAGAAATTTCATGTTGATAGGGTTAAATAAATATCTAGTAGATCAAATAAATCACTCTTTGGTGCTTCACAGTTCTTTTTCACAATTCATTCACAATTCTCAATCTGTGAATGAATCAGTTAGCAGCTCACTGTGGAGAGTGAAGGCAGCTCCAATCAAAGCGGTAACTGGCTAAAAAGCCCCGCTGAGACTGACTGTATTTAGTGGTTTGGTGGAACAATACATGACTATAGATAATGTAACTCGAGAGATAAACAAACACCTCAGATACACTATATAAGGTACACTATATATGTCATTGTCCAATGTACCCAGGGCCAGTTCTAGACATTTGGAGACCCTAGGCCAAATTTATGTTGGAGGCCCCACACACCCCTCCTCCCTCCACCCTTTAGAATAAATAAAAAAGCACTTGAAACAAATATGATTCCTATCCATTTTATTTATACAATATATGTATTAATATGTGTATATTTTTGCTCATATGTACATTTTAATTAAACTTTAACTAAGTTAAACTGATTGACAAAAAAAGGCCCAGTTTATTTTTAGAATACACTACAATCACTCCAAAATAGATTATGACAACTCACATACCTGCATCACGAGCTGCACTTTCTATCCGTGCCTCTTTAGCCTTTCGCTTAGTAGCCCCCGAAGGATGTGTTGGTTTTGGCCCTAAGTCACTGACTTAAAGTCAGTCATCATAAGTCACTGACTTAAAGTTTGTACATTTTGTTCATCGTACCCTATCTCTTCATTCAGAGAGTGGGATGCACTTTGAAATGGTAATATTAATTGGTTTCAGTACAGGTGAGTGACAATTCATCTTTATCCAATGCACAAGAGCCTAGTCCTTTGCTGCCCGTCTTGATTGGTGGATTAACGTATAGTGTTGTGACGGTTATAGAGGCTCTGCCTCCAAGCCCTAATAGGTCCTAAGCATTTGCGTACTCTGTCTATAGGTAGCGCCGGCCCTGAATGTACCATCTTGTAGAGTGTATCACCATGTCATGTAAGGAACATTTTAATAGAATATGAGTATTGTAGCATGGCAGGTTTACAGATGCAGTGTTAATTAGTAATGTAGAAAAATTATTGCTGGAAATAATAATGCACAGTCAAAAAAGTCTTGCCAATTTCCAGGCTGCTTGATTTGTTGACTTTTTAAACACTTTTAATGGTTTTATTTCACAAAATGCCTAGTGAATCTAGTAACTCAGTTGATGATAACAACATTTTTTTACTAGGTATGGCTCTCTAGCTCTCTGGCTCTCACATCAAACCTGGTGGTTATACAAGTTAAAAGAATAGGTTTGATTGACTCACCACCAGTGTGTACAGCCTTTGTTTGCATAAGCTTACAGTATGATCCCAAAAACCAATCACTGAACACCATTATACACTACTTTGTTCTACCTTCTTCTTGGCAATATGTACAAGTTAGAAAAGCAATTTGGTCCATCTATAACAATTTCCATCATGTCTATTTTACAACTACTCACTAACACAGCTTCAATTTGTCTGTAGTCTTGATACAAATGATAGTATTCTGTAAATATGTAAATAGTTTGATGTGCCATAACCAAATATTTCTTTCAATAAGTAATAAACAATAAAACTCTTCTAGAGACATTAGTTACTAATGCATGCCACCCCAAATAAATTATATTTCCATCCATCCATCCATCTTCAACTGCTTATTCCTGCTTCAGGGTCGCGGGGAACCTGGAGCCTATCCCAGGAAGCATCGGGCACAAGGCGGGGTACACCCTGGACAGGGTGCCAGTCCATCGCAGGGCACAATCACTAAATTATATTTCATCATTCTTAAATATTAGTAAGAAATCCACTTTCACACAGCTTCATTGATAGTAATGAACTAGCTGGTTAAATTTAGGTAGTTTGCTAAAGGACAGGCTAGAGAATACAATAAACAGACAAGATAACAAAATACACAGAGAAAATAATAGCAGTGAGGTATGTGTGTATTGTTCTCTAGCTAACTTAAACTAAATGCCTAATTTACGGCTTTTTGCAGTACTGAGCACAGCACAGAGTAAGTAACATTACACTGCAGCAATGACATTGCACAAACAGTGTAAGGGATCAGGATAGAGCTCTTACAAACAGTAGAGCATACTATTTGGTAAATGTTTGTGTGCTAACTAAAAGATAGGCTCTTGTTAAAGCTGGGATAGTTTGCTTAATCAAGTCATAATTCTGTAATGCTGATGAGAAAATATTAATGACATCTTATAGTTATATCCACAGTCTCAAATATTATATGAACATTCTATTCGGTTGTATTGTATAAGGTTTTGGACACATCCTTATTCTTCCACAAGTAGCCTGCAATAATATAGTTCTTCCAGAGACTTTTAACATTCAAGTTCCTAAACCTTACATGCAGTAGCTTTAAATGTTGAGGAAAATTAAAGCTCAATCTGTACAAATGTGACAGAACATGTGGTGGCAAAGATGATATCTTGCTTTCTCTGCATGTTTAATACCATACTCAGAGCATAATTAGGTGTAATATAGTAAGAAAATCATAGGCATTTAAAATTCACTGTAAAAACCTGACGAGAGTGAAATAGGTAAGCAAAAAAGTCAGTGCGCCCTTTTTTTTTTTATAACATTTGTTTGCTAAAAAAAACATGCTTCTCTGAAAATGGCAGTTGCATTATGATCTCATTCTTTAGTGTCACGTATCTGGGAAATCTGGACTCCATTTCCCATCAGCCACTGCACTACACCACATGACCACATGCGCCACCTCATGCACCTGATTCACGTTTTTGTTAATGAGCACTCGTGTATTTATAGTCCTTGTCTGCACTTTCTCCTTGTCTTTCGTTGTCTTAGACCCACGTTGTTTATGTCAGTGTCTTTGTCTCACGCTATAGAGTTTTTGCCAAGTTGTTTTTATTTCATCGTTTGTTTGTTCGTTATTAAATGTTTAAATCTGCGATTGCTTCTGCCCCAAACCCCCCAGAACCCTGACAGAACGAAAGACCGCGAATTAGAAGCAGCAGATTTAAATAATTTTTTTGTTCACGATGGATGCCTGGTACAACAACTACGCGGAGTGGTATCTCCGGCTCACGGAGCAGGGAAGAAGGTCGAGGGCACTGATGGCTCAGAATAGCTGCAGTCTGAAATTACCATCGCGGTACAGCGCATGCACCATTCCACACCCGGAGTTCGTGGTAGAATATGCCAAGCTACACGGGTTGGAGTGGATGCTCGAAGATGAGACCGAATCCCGCCCTCCCTCCCCTCTTCTGGATATCGCTCTGCCGTCCCGTTCAGCTGAGGTCGTCACGCAGCCTTCCTGTTCAGCTGAGGTCATCACGCAGCCTTCCTGTTCAGCTGAGGTCGTCGCGCAGCCTTCCTGTTTGGCTGTGGACGCAGCTCAGCATCCCTACTCGGCTTTGGACGCCGCTCAGCATTCCTGCTCGGCTGTGGACGCCGCTCAGCATTCCTGCTCGGCTGTGGACGCCGCTCTGCCTTCCTGCTCGGCTGTGGACGTCGCTCTGCCTTCCTGCTCGGCTGTGGACGTCGCTCTGCCTTCCTGCTCGGCTGTGGACGTCGCTCTGCCTTCCTGCTCGGCTGTGGACGTCGCTCTGCCTTCCTGCTCGGCTGTGGACGTCGCTCGGCCTTCCTGCTTGGCTGAGGTTGTCGCTCGGCCTTCCTGCTCGGCTGTGGTTGTCTCTCTGCCATCCTGCTTCGCTGAGGACGTCACTCTGCCTCCATGCTCCGCTGAAGACGTCGCTCCTTTACTTCGCTGCGCTCAGTGTGTCGCTCCCCCTTCCTGCTCCACGGAGGACGCCGTTCCCCCCTCGTGCTCCTTGGAGAGCGTCGTTCCTCCCTTAGGCCTCGCGGAGAACCTCGCTCCTCTCCCTGGCCTCGCGGAGAACCTCGCTCCCCCCGTGTGCCTCGCGGAGAACCTCGCTCCCCCCGTGTGCCTCGCAGAGAACCTCGCTCCCCCCGTGTGCCTCGTGGACAACCTCGCTCCCCATGTGTGCCTCGCAAAAACCTGCCTCCCCCGTGTGCCTCGCGGAGAACCTCGCTCCCCCGTGCGTCGCGGAGAGAACCTCGCTCCCCGGTGTGCTTCGCGGAGAACCTCGCTCCCCGTGTGCCTCCGGAGAACCTCGCTCCCCCCGTGTGCCTCGTGGACAACCTCGCTCCCCCCGTGTGCCTCGTGGACAACCTCGCTCCCCATGTGTGCCTCGCGAAGAACCTGCTCCCCCCGTGTGCCTCGCGGAGAACCTCGTTCCCCACGTGTGCGTCGCGGAGACCCTCGCTCCCCCTTTGAGCCTCATGGGGGACCTCGCGTTCCTCTTCTGCCCCAGGAAGGAGCTCGCCCCGCTTCCATGCCCCGCCCAGGACGTCCTTTTGCCTCCCTGTGCCGTTGTGGGAGCCGCTCGGTCTACTGGCTTTGTTGAGGACCTTTTGCCCCGGGGCCGCGGGTGGGGGGGCCGTGTCGGTTTGGGTGCTCTGGGAGTAGCACCCTTGGGGGAGGGTTCTGTCACGTATCTGGGAAATCTGGACTCCATTTCCCATCAGCCACTACACCACATGACCACATGCGCCACCTCATGCACCTGATTCACGTTTTTGTTAATGAGCACTCGTGTATTTATAGTCCTTGTCTGCACTTTCTCCTTGTCTTTCGTTGTCTTAGACCCACGTTGATTATGTCAGTGTCTTTGTCTCACGCTATAGAGTTTTTGCCAAGTTGTCTTTATTTCAACGTTTGTTTGTTCGTTATTAAATGTTTAAATCTGCGATTGCTTCTGCCTCGACCTCTGCACCCTGACATTTAAGAACATTTGTTGGACAAAGAATAATTTAAAGTACAGATAGATTTACATTTATGGTGTTTAGCAGATGCCCTTATCCAAAGCGACGTACAGAAGTGCTTTGTAGTCTCTATCAAAAACACATCATGCTAGTTCACTAGGTCAGGGAGTAAGAGTACCATCGGTCTAAAAATCTTGTTGAGGAGGTTAGTACAGTATGAAAAGAACCCACAAGACAAGGATTTTTTTCATAATAGATCAACAAAGTGCTACTTCAAGTGTTTTGCAATGAAGTAGATATTAGTCTTCATTTGAAGACAACCAATGACTCAGCTGTTTAGACAGGCAGAGTAAGGTCATTCTACCACTGCTAGGACAGAATTTGGGCGCTGGTCCATTTTTGGCTGGGCAAGCATCCGTATTTTACATCTGATGCAGGCAGATAAAGAAAGTGGGTGGAGGGAGTGTAGCATTGGGGTGATGTTGGAAAATTTGTGGGAGGTTGGAAACAAGTCATGCAGTCCAGTCTTGAAATGACAAGGTACTGAAGTCCTGAGTGGCCTCTGTGTCTGTACGCATGGCTGGAACCTCCTGGAGTTGTAAAAGTGAAACCTTCATGACCAAGTCAGTTTATCAGTGTGAGGCGTGAAGGACAGTTGATTGTGCAGGACTACCCCGAGTTTGCATGCAGTAACAGATGGCGAGCTCTGAGAGTTGTCCAGGGAGATCACATGATCTTGACATGGATATGCATTTCCAGGGATGTATAGCAGTTCAATCTTGCAGGAATTTATTGTAGTTTCAGCTGATGAGCTGCCTTTGATGAGATGTCTGCCAGACATGCTAAGATCAGTAAAGATAAATGAATGTCTGAGGAAGGCAAGGATGAGTTATTGTATCATCAGTCTAGCAGTGGTATGAAAACTCATTCGAATATGAGCACACAGAGAGTCGATATAGAGGGAGAACATAGGAGGACCCAGAAATGAACCTTGTGGAACACCAGTGGAGAGTCTGCATGGAGATGTGTGGATCCCGTCCATGTTACATTGTATGGTCATCCCTCCAGGTAAGAAGCAAACAGTTGCCATGTTGTGCTGTGAATTCCAGGAGAGTTTTGTTATTAAATACCAAAGGCTGCTGAAAGGTCAAGGAGTATGAGCACTGATCTAGTAACATGAAACTTCTCAATAAAGGCCATAGAGGCCGTTTCTGTGGAGTGTGACGCTTTGGAGCCAGACTAGTTAGAATATTGGAGGTTATTCTGGGTAAGATAGAGAAACAGTTAATGTGCACAGCACATTCAAGATTTTTTTGAAAACAAAGAAATGATACAAGTCAGTAGTTGCTGATGTCTGAGCTTGGTATCTAGAAGGGTTGCTTCAGGATAGGATAGATGGTAATGGAAATCTCAAAATACACACAAGCATGTGTGACTGACACATTCCATGGAAATGTGGCACCACAGAAAGACAGGAACCTGTTTTTGTTTGCATGACATTCTTTGGGCATGATATTAGATGGCACTGATGGATGAATCAGACATGTGGACAGATATATTGCACAGTCTACCACAGAATAATAGAAATATGACATAACTTATAACAGGGCTATTATCCCAAATTGAAAAGCAGGCAAAAGTTTGAGCTGTGTCCTTTAGCTGATGATTGTCAGGCGGTTGTAGACAAGAGATGGAGGCAGGTGCTGATTCAACTTCTTTTATTGAACATAAAGATGAAAACTCAAATCAAAACTTAGTGTAGAAAAACTAGGAAACCGCTACAACACATAGTACTTGTTAACCAGACTGCTAGAATCACTAGCCTTAATCTACCTAATACTGAGCAATGTGCTCAGTAACCAGTGCGTTAAATTCATAGTGCTCATTAACCCCAAAATACGAACACCCGTGACAAATCAAAACAAGGAAGTGCACGAGCAAAACCATGGTCACGTGACCTGACCGGGGCCACAGTGCCCTCTGCTGGCCATACCATGACAGAACCCCCCTCCAATGGGGGTCCGGGACCCGTGTGCGGTGTGTGTCTGCCACTGGATCCTAGGCAGCCTCCGTCCACCAGCAGATGGACAGGACAGCACGCCCACCAGAGTTGCAAGTCGGGGCGCCGCCCCCCGGTGGCTCAGGAATGCAAGGCTGCGGAGCGACGTCCTCAGCGAAGTAGGAGCGCAGAGCGAGGTTCTCCGCGAGGCTCCAGGGGGAAGCGAGGTTCTCCGCGAGGCTCCAGGGGAAGGAGCGAGGTTCCCCTGCAAGACTCAAGGGAGGAACGACGCCCTCTGCTGAGCCCGGGGGGGAGCAATGTCCTCCGTGGAGCAGGAAAGGGGAGCGACATAAGGAGCAGTGTCCACAGCCGAGCAGGGAGGCAGAGCGGCATACACAGCCGAGCAGGGAGGCAGAACGGCGTCCACAGCCGAGCAGGGAGGCAGAACGGCGTCCACAGCCGAGCAGAGAGGCAGAGCGGCGTCCACAGCCGAGCAGAGAGGCAGAGATGCGTCCACAGCCGAGCAGGGAGGCAGAGCGGCGTCCTCAGCAGAGCGAGCATCAGAATCCAGGCGGGAGGGTGGGAGTTGGTCTCAGCCCCGACCACAGACTCCCCCTTCTTTCGGCGTGACCTGGCATATTCCATTACAAACTCCGGGTGTGGTATGGTGCATGAACTGTCCTCCGGTGGCATTCCGAGCAAGCGTCTTAATTGAGCATGCTGCTCCATTTGTTCAAGATACCATTCCACATACCTGTCAAACCAGGCATCCATCTTGTTGATCAGCTGTGTCCGTAAGATGCTCGGTATTCTGTCAGGCAGTTGTAGACGGGAGACGGAGGCAGGTGCTGATTCAACTTCTTTTACTGAACATAAAGATGAAAACTCAAATCAAAACGTAGTATAGAAAAACTAGGAGCAAACATAGCATGGAAAAACTAGGAAACCGCTACAACACATAGTACTTGTTAACCAGACTGCTAGAATCACTAGCCTTAATCTATCTAGTACCGAGCAATGTGCTCAGTAACCAGTGCATTTAAATCATAGTGCTCATTAACCCCAAAACACGAACACCGGTGACAAATCAAAACAAGCAAGTGCACGAGCAAAACCACGTGACCTGACCGGGGCCACAGTGCCCTCTGCTGGCCATACCTAGACAATCATCTCCAAGAACTCCCAGTGATTAAGAAAGCTTGGCACTGAACCATTGTATTCCTAGTCATCCTTGAACTCTCTGTAGGATTAAGTCCATAGGAATTCTGGTATATGAACAGAAGTCCTTTTTCACCACCATAATGTGTGAAGTACAACAGTTTCTTCAGGAGAAACAAAAAGTAAATAGGGTAAGCATCTGTTTACCAAAATTCAATTGCCAACATCATAAGGATGAAGCTCTTATCAGGTTTCTGCTCTCACTCAATTGTTTTCTATCTTCTTTTCTCTCTGTTTGTGTATCTTCCAATTATCTGTCTCTAATTTTTTGCCTCTTCCCACTATACTTTACTTTAAGCGGTGATGTAGATGGCAATGTGCAAAACACCTTTACCAAACTACTCTGCTCCACTCAGCAAGATCAAGATAATGCCAGCAGGGATTCTTATCTGTGTCCAACTAAATAGCTTTTTATTCATTTTAACTAAGTGTGGATTAGGCTGAATTGATCATGAGAGATTTCATTGCTTGCACTGCTGTCATCTGTTTTTGGGCCCTGGAGGAGGCCAGACAGAGGCTGCCAACATGCTAAGGAGATACAGATGTGCATGAACAGACAGAGATTTGTCAGATTGACACCTATATTCTACATCTTTCTAACACAGCAGTGCCAGTTTGGTTTATTGTTTGATATTTGGTTTTGTCTTATGTCTTATGATGTTTAAGTATTGTACTGGTGGTGATGGTGGTGGTGGAACACTATGAGCACATCCCAACCTTATTACATGTTGGACAAAGTTGCATTTGCAGATTTATTTGGCAGATACCCTTATCCAGATCGACTTACATTCACTTTGTACGTTTGAACAGTTGGCAGTCCTACCTTGGCAGTGCTGGGATTTTAACTCACAACCTTTCATTCAGAAGTCCAACAGCTTAACTGAGCTATCACTGCAATTACTGCTATGTAATGCTAAGGTATTACAATCCACCATTCGAATATGAATTCAAGTGCAGAATATAGAAGCCATACCATTCATCAGCAGTAAGAATCAGAAAGCCAATTTGGAATTAGCACAGAAATACAGAGATGAGCCACAAAAGTTCTGGAACCATGACTAACCTCTACCAAATCTGCTCATGATCCAAAACATAGAAGCTCATCAGACAAGTATGGTGGTGGTAGTTTCATGGCTTGGGCTTGCATGGATGCTTCTGGAACAGGCTCACCAATATTTATTGATGATGTAACTCTTGACAGTAGATGGTTAGAAGTCCCATTTACAGAGAAATGTTATTCAGTCTATTTGGGAAGAACTTCACCATGCAGCAAGATGACCCAAATGACCCAAACAGCCTGCCAACACAACAAAGGACTTCATCGGGGGGAAAGGCTGAAAGATATTAGTCTTGAACATGCATTTCACCTCCTGAAGAGGAGACTGCAACCAAATATTAAATGTTCTTTACTTTAAGACTATCTGTTCTATTACTTTTGCTTAAAAATTAAGTTGTCTCCCACAAAGGGTGCCATGTTCTATGTTGATTAACACATCTAGATGTAAATGTAAATAGTCCAGGCTCTTGTCATCTCTAAACTGGACTACTGCAACTCACTGCTTTTAGGCCTCCCAGCCAGCTCCATCAAACCCCTTCAAATGATTCAGAATGCTGCAAGCGCGCCTTGTCTTCAACCAGCCCAAGACAACTCATGTCACACCCCTCTTCATCTCCCTCCACTGGCTTCCTGCAGCTGCCCGCATCAAGTTCAAGGCCTTGATGCTCACCTACAAGACCTTGTCAGGAACAGCACCCTCCTACCTCAACTCTCTCCTGAAGGCCTACATTCCCTCTCGCAATCTGCGATCGACTAGCGACCGACATTTAGTAGTTCCCACTCAGCGAGGCGTAAGGTCCCTTTCCAGAACCTTCACACATACCATTCCCAAGTGGTGGAATGCTCTTCCGATCTCAATCCAGACTGCAGAATCTCTCACTATCTTCAAAAAACAGCTAAAGACCCACCTTTTCCGTGAACACCTAACCAACTCCTAGAGAAGGAAAATAAATAATAATAAAAATCACACACAATGCACTTACACCTCTACTCTGTACACTTTGCTTCCTCTGGTATTCAATTAATGGATCTTGTATAGTAGCACTACTTGTATTGTTTCCTGCTTGATATATCGCTTTGCTTATTTGTAAGTTGCTTTGGATAAAAGCGCCTGCTAAGTGAATAAATGTAAATGTAAATGTAAATGTAAATATCCGGAAAAGAAAGCTGAAATTCTAATCAATCATTTCATTTTCATCTTTTGATATCAAACCCAAATGTATTCAATGTATACCAAAAAAATATAAATTTTGCCATGAGAATACTTGAAGGTGACTGTAAATCTGAAGACTAATAATGAATTTGTGTTCCTGCAGCCATCTATGGCCAAGCTTTGACCTCTTGGCAGAGACAGTCAGGTTCTGAACCAAAATATCCTGGTACTTGGTACTTATCTTCCCTATACCCCTTTGTAAAACAGCTCCAAAGCATCAATGAGCCACTATCATATTTTACACTGTGTGTAAATTTCCTTCAAAATAGGCTATGATAGAACTTGCATTCAATTGTTGCAAGTGGGTACAGGACTTGCAACCACCAGCCTCTTGCGATAAAAATGAAGAACACAGGATGAGTTTTATCTCACACTACTTCTGGTGTGTAACCTGAGAGATTCTGACACTTGGGCTTGAAAAATAGTGATTCCATCTTAAAACCAAAACACAGGAATCATCTCTAACAGATCACCATGTGCAGGGTGTACTTTCTTGTCATGCAGACATGGCGGTGTGTTCTGCCTCTTATTATACATTGTTCAGTCATAACATTAAAACCACCTGCCTAATAATGTGTAGGGCCCCCTTGTGCTGCCAAAACAGATCTGACCCATCAAGGCATGGACTCAGCAAAACCGCTGAAGGTGTGCTGTTTTATCTGTCATCAAGATGTTAGTAGCAAATCTGATAAGTCCAGCAAGTGCACGTTGGGCCTCCGTGGATTTATCCAGTACATCCCACAGATGCTCGATCTGGGGAATTTGAGGCCAAGTCAAAATCTTGAACTCTTGTTCAGGTTTGAGGAACTTGACAAATTTTTACACTGTGGCAGGGATCATTATCCTGCTGAAAGAATCCAATGCCATTAGGGAATACTTTCGGCATGAAGGGGTGCACTTGGTCTGCAGCAATGTTTAGGTAGGTGGTATGTGTCAAAGTAACATTCACATGAATGCCGGGACCCAAGGTTTCCCAGCAGAACATTGCGCAGAGCATCACATTGCCTCTGCTGGCTTGCCTTCTTACCCTAGTGCATCCTGGTGCCATTGTTATCCCAGGTAAGGGACGCACATGCACACGGCCACCCACATGATGTAAAAGAAAACACGATTCATCAGACCAGGCCTCCTTCTTCCATTACTCCATAGTTCAGTTCTGATGCTCATTGTAGGTGCTTTTGGTGGTGGGCAAGGGTCAGCAAGGGCACTCTGACCGTTCTGTGGCTACACAGCTCCGTAAGCAGCAAGCTTCAATGCACTGTGTGTTCTGATACCTTTATATCATAGCCAGCAATAACTTTTTCAGCAATTTGCACTTCAGTAGCTTTTCTGTGTGATCGGACCAGACAGTTTAGACTTTGCTCAACATGTGCATCAATGAGCCTTGGGTGCCCATGACCCTGTTACCAGTTCACCGTTTGTCCTTCCTTGGACCACTTTTGTTAGATACTAACCAGTGCATACCAGGAACACCCCATAAGACCTTACATTTTGGAGATGCTCTGACCCAGATATAATTACAATTTGGGCTTGTCAAAGTCAGTCAGATCCTTATGCTAGCCCAAACGTTTCCCTGCTTCCAAAAACTTCCAAGAGAACTGACAGTTCACTTGCTGTCTAATATATCCCACCCACTGACAGGTGCCACTGTAACGAGATAATCAATGTTATTCACTTCATTTATTCCCTCTTGTCATAAGTCAAGCCAGCATTCTACCTCAGGAGTCATTGCAGCTGTTAAGGATAGCAACAGAATGCTTTTAGCTTTGCTTGTGCCTGACCACAACAAACATGTCTTAAAAAAGCATAATCACATGATCTTCTAACTCCTGCCTCTGTGATTGGCCAAGGTTCCTGCATATGCACTTCTAACAGACTGTCCTCTGGTCATGTCACTGACACTCTGTGACCTGTGCTTGAATGTTTGTGAAGTCTGCTCCTGGAGCAGTCCAGTGGGGTTAATGATTCATGTTGTAACTTCTAGCAGTGAACCTACCTGCAAAAGTGGCCTCTGTTTTCTACACAGTTTATGAGCTGGTCCAAATTGTTCTTTGACATACACACCAGCTTCTGTGCTGTTTGCTATACTTTGCTACACTAAAGTGAGATTGGTCGAGTGACATGGGTTCTGCTGATTTCAGTGTAGTCTTGCTGATTGTGACGGGGCCTTTACCTTGTAGAAATACAGAAATGGTTCTTTGTGGATTTGAGGGTTTGTATTACAGACCAGTGTTGGGTTTTCACCACTCTAATTATATGCTATACTATGTGCTCATGTTATCATATGTTAGACATTTTGTGCTGCTGTTTCCTTGAGTTTTTTTGCATTTAGTTCAAGGGTGTCAAACTCAAATTTTCAAATTTTCCTTGTCCTCATCAGCATTTTTATGAGCAATTGAAGGGCAATAATTTAAGGCTATTCACTTTTTATGATCTATTACTAGTAATAATTTTAATTATCTATTGTCTGAAAGCAGGATATTTCTCAGAAAGAGTGTAGGCCAAAAAAATATTTAACTGTATGCACTCTAAGGCCTAACATTTATTAACACATGGGATTATCTCTGCTATGATAATATATCTCTCTTGTCTTTACACTCCATCAACTTTTCTTTTTTCATCTTATTTGTGAGTCTCTATGCTGGATGATAAATTTGGGGATTTGGAGTCAATCACTGAATCTCAATAATTACCTGACATGTTTCTGAACCTTTCTTGCAGCAGATAAGTGTTGGTTTAAACCAGCGTCACCACTGATGATAATGTAAGCCCATGTGCATTGTACAATGACATATGCAGAACACCGAACGGTGCTACACAATGGGTCTGGTTTGAATTCTAGATATAGTGAAAATATTGAGAAGTAGTGGCACACTAAAGATCACATCAGTATTATTATTTGCAAGATCACACAGGCTAAATGAAACAACAGGGCTATGTTTTGCCTGTAGGACTGAGTTTGATATCTGTGATGTAGATGTTTTCTGCATGTAGCCTTTTTTTAATATTGTACAGTGTACATAATTTTCTATACATGTTGTTACATTGTTAATTAATAAACAAAAACAAATTGTTTGTATATCAAAGATGTCAACAGTGATGTTTGAATAATAAGTGAATACATAAAAAGGGATCAGAAATCTGAATGTCCTGTAACACTCAGAATATAATTCTGCAGGGACATAGAGTCTGGTGAGACGTACACCTACCATGTGCTGACTGTTTCCAAGACAGCAGAAAGTGAGCCATCTCCCGCTCTCATACATCAGCTGGGCTCACCGTACTGTGGAGACGGACTCATCCAACAGTAAGTCATATTAAGCTCACAAGCATTCCAAGAAACCCAAGGACAGCACTATTATATCTTTATATCAACCCATTCAACTACTAGGATCATTCATAGGACCAGAATATTTCCTCATTCCTCATAATTACGTGCCATTCCTACTACTTTTCCTGTAGTTATTGAAAATGAATTAAAACTTGTTTATTGTTGTCTAGCGGGCATAGGAAGGTGACATTTGTTCTAATTTTTGCATTAGCCTAATTGCAGGCATTAAAAAAAATGGTCATACTGCTGCAGCAGTTACATCAATATGGTAAGACTATGGTAATGTACTATGCTGATATCTTGAACAGTAACAAAACATTGAAAATCTTTTTGCTGTCCAAGCAAAAATGAGCATGATCATAATGTCAATGGTCAGATAAACAAAAGCTATTGTCCAGTTTCAGTTTTAAACACTACTATGTAATGATTACTTACAGGCACATTTGCCATGCCTAACAAAGAAATAAACTAGGTATTATAGTAAATGCTTCAGCTTGAAAATACTACAGCATATAACAACTAAAGTAAGTTTATACCAATAATTGGTGTTTATTGGCAAACATTACGAAGAATGTAGAAATGCCTGTTGAGATGAAGGAGGCATATTTTATTTTCAAGAGTGCTTTTTTGTCTGGAAATTATTGTAATTGAATTTGTGTGTGTGTGTGTGTGTGTGTGTGTGTTTCAGTTATCTGGGGGAGCAGTGTGACGACATGAACTTTGCCAATGGAGATGGCTGTTCCAACCAGTGCAAAAAGGAACCTTTGTTTAACTGTATTGGTATGCACTGCTAAAAGTTTATACAAGACACTTTTTTAATTAATTTTGTAGATGGTGCATCAGCAAATGGTTGGCTTTGGTGTAGATTTCAACCAAACAAGGGTTGCATCCAGTGTGATGGTTAATTGGTTAGTTTTATGTTTCTGAGGATTCAAAATGAAATTGGTTAAAAGACGAATGTTTTATAGTTTTGCTTGATTTTTTAATATATTTTTTTAATGACTGTGCCATCCTTTTCATAGTTTCCATACCATATGAATTTATCTCCAGGTTTGTTCCACGAACGCACCAATGAGTCAAATTGCTCTTTCTAATGCATGGTTAATTAGACTGGGCTACCTGACTGTCATGCAAATGCTGCAGCTTTATTCCTGAATGTTAGTAATTAGGCCCGCTAACTGACATGAGGTGAACTCTTAAAGAACCACAAAGACATCTCAAACCAAAGGAAAACTGTTGCCATACAAAGACCTCATATAATCCCACAGCATTGTGCATTATGTAATAGAATTAACAGAAATACTAGGACAGACTTTTGTGTTTCTTTTCCTGCTAGAAGTGTTTAATTCATCATGACAAAAATTGTGAATGAGAGTGAGTCATGGAAGTGGAGCGTAAAAAAAAGTGCAGAGAAGTGGAAAGTGACCAAAGAATCCCACAAGCCTTTGAAGTGTCCCTCTGAATGTATATTCAGTTAAAGGAATGACCTGTGACATTTGCAGAAGTGTGCCCTTGGAGTTGCTCCAGTGTTCAAAATAGCTTAATTAGCAACCCTGCTCAGAGAAGAGACCATCAAGTTTCTTGTTTGGAAGGGGTTCAATGAGTCCATGCTTCACAGATCTTTTTTTTTTTCACTAGAAAATCCAGTGTCAGCATTTTGCTGGTATTCCTTCATTCCTGCATGAATGCCTCATTGCTATACTAGTTAACAATGTGTGGGACTTTTTATTTATTTATTTATTTATTTTACATTCTTGCATAACATTTCTGAAGGACTGGTGAAGATTGAGCTACTATTTTATCTGGTTAGTCACACTGGAGATCTGACTAAATTTGATACCATACTTTTCCTATGCTTCTGACAGTCCTATAGCATGGTTTGACTGATAACTGTCTCTGAGGAACAGTTAGCAGAAGGTCCCTGTCATTTCAACAGTATCTTGCCCTATTGTGTCCCTTATTTTCCACAATATCCTGCTACCCCATCAGCTTTCTTCTGAAGGGCTATATCATTTCAAGTTATTTCTCCACAGATGGAAGTGTACTATTATTTACAGATTCCACTATAAGCAAAAAGCTGTACAAAACATGGTTTTATATTTCCACTCTTCTGCATTCCAAGTTGTAAAATATGCTTTGGCTTTGTCTCTTCATGATGTTTTTATTTGACTCACAGTTGAATTGGCAGCAACAAAAACCTCACAGGGAGCGCAAATATTTTAGAGCACAATCTCTTCTATTTTTCAATGTGTAAGCCGATAAGCATGCAAAAATATAATATTAATGAGACAAGCAGCTTTATATCACTGACAGGCAGGTAGAGAGGTACTTTTTAGATCCCCTTGTCCTGAACACTTTGTGACTTCCTCTGGGTGTTAACACCCGTCTCTGTCAGTGGCTCATCCTACATAGTGTACCAGGGATGGGTTACTCCTATTGGTGGATATCTGCTAGAAATGTTTCCTGGCTGGCTCCATGGTTCAGTGGCACCCCATGGCTCTTGTCCAGCACACAGGAAAGAGCAGGTTATAGAACTTCACTGGGTCTCTTACTCCAGCTGACCTTGCTATCATTTGCACATGTCTGTAGACACTTCATAGTCTTAAAACTCACTGGCATGTATGGGACAGTTGACATTCCAAAATACCTGGGATGGGGTTATTGCAAGAACAAATTATGACCTGCTTGTATATGGGTTAGATGGCTGTGAAAGGTGGCAGGTGCTCCAACCAAAAAGAAGCTCTATGTAAATGGGAATCAGTATTTAAGCAATATTGTACAAGCATGATCTCAGTTATACTGAATATCAGCATGGCCATAGGTAATTGCTTGTACAGTTGTTTTTACACAACAGTGCTATAAACAAAAAATTAATATAGTAAGTTGCATTTCAGACACAATGTGGCCAAATATTATGTTTAATTTTGTTATACAAGTGCCACACTCAGTTTATAGGATTTAGTATGTCTTGTTAGCTAGCTAACATTGATTTGTTCAATCCCATTAAAGGTGTTTCCGGAAAATTATGGTTTGCCATCATGTGTGATAATTGTGATAATTTCCCAATGCAGTTAAAGGAAACATAGGCACTCTTGGAATGCCACTCAACCAATCAAATTAGTGGACCAGAACTAACTGTTGTATAGCTTCCTATATAGATGCAAATCTTATCTGCAGATGTCGGAACAGTCGGAAGAAGGCAGAATGTATCTTTCTTTATTTCCGAATTTCCGAACATTATTGTAACAAGAGCAAATCCATCTCCTAAATACAGACATGGTGGAGGACTTAAAAACAAGAAACAGACAAAACACAACTAGGTAACCAGCAAAAACGAACAACTGCAACCTCAGAAGACAACAGATGACAATTACAAAATTACAATTACAATTACATATGCAAGACATTGAAGAAACACAAGGGAAACAAGTCACTCAAATAAAGAGGTGGAAACACGGAACAGGTGATGCTAATTACAAAGGCTTGCTATCTACTGTTCTTGAGTAAATAACAAGAAACAGAAACAATGACCTACTATGTATCATAGAAAGCCAAAAGCATAATAGTGGGGTGCACTAACTGTGGGAAGCCAATGCTTTATAGTTAAATGGATGTGATAAGCTTTAGAACAGGGGTGACCAATATTATCCGGAAAGACCGGTGTGGGTGCAGGTTTCCATTCTAACTAAGCAAAAGTCAGACTCGAGTCTATTGAAAGCCAAAATGAACTATTATCAGAATAATTACCCAGATTGTATATACTCTACAAGTTGATGATAGGCATACATGTTGACTTTGCAAGCCCTTGCAAAGCAAAACAGCTGCATTTCATTTAAATAATTAGTGTGATTGGGTGTTTATTAATAAATGCCCATGTTTTTGTTGTAAAACTGTAAAAGATAAAGATCTGTGAAAGGGTGATCATTAATTCCAGAGACAATTTTTTTTATCTGTTGTTGCCTGCTCAGAAAATCAATAGCTATAGTAAGTTTGGCTTATGCAGAAGCCTATGCAGGTATGCCTCAAATAGGGAGTGGCACTGGGAGTGGCACAGATATGCATTTGTAGGGTCATTCCAAAATGAAGCGATAAATTCCTTTACTTCAGCAGGAACTTCCAAATAATCAATTTAAAAGGGATGGATACTTTGGTCCCGAGACTCGTTGCACTGTTTTTATGCTCAACATGAATGACTGTGCAGAAATACTCATGGAAATGCCTCTGTATGTTAGTACAGCAACTGCTAAAAAAAAAAAAAAAAAAAAAAAAGTTTAGAAACTTGTGACGCAATCTTTAACTATTTTTAACTTTTGTAAAGGAATCAGTAGAATTTGTCAAGGTATGATATTTTTTTGTCAGTCTTTCTGCCAATGTACATTTGCTCTATCTGTGTTTTTTCTCTCATGCAGATGAGCCCAGTCTTTGCTACTTCTATGATGGTGATGGTCTTTGTGAGGATTTTGAGCGGGAGACGAGTGTGAGGGACTGTGGGCTCTACACACCCAGTGGTTTTCTGGACCAGTGGGCTACAGTGGTGGAGGTTTCCAATGAGCACAGAGTACATTGTCCTGCAGAGGTGGCTGCTGGGTATCCTGCTGTGACAAAGGTGACCAGATCACACACACACACACATGCACACACACACGCGCGTGCACACACACACACACACACGCGTGTGCACACACACACATGCGCGCACACACACACACACACACACACAGCAATTAAAGCTGGTTTTGGACCAAAGTGGCTTATATAGTTTTGAGAGTGATTGAAGCTACTTCAACGGGTTTCAAGTAAGTCAAAATGTGTGAGGTCTCATTCTGGTCCCCGACACTGAGTCATGCCTTTTAATAAAATCTTACTCTAATCTGGGTAATTTTACCTGCAAAATGTAGACTTGTACATTCTTTCACCATATTTAGTACTGTTTGACATACCTTTGTGAAGAGTATACACTTGTGAAAAGTAATAATTTATAATCCCATTATTCGGTGTGATGTCATGGTATGTTGTCTCAGGGAGATTTTTCTTGACACTGTTGCTTCTGGCTTTCTCACTTGGAATCTAAATCTACATCCAGATGCTTGTAAAGCTGCTTTGTGACAATGTCTACTGTTAAAAGTTCTATACAAATAAAAAATACATTTGATTGAATATGTCATTTTAACCTCACTGTTTCACATTGGCAAAAGATGGACTGCAAAACATTGCCAACAGATGACTGAAAACTGAGCTGTATTAATCTCTGGATATTTCAATATGTATTGTTAACATTTCTTGGCCATTATACCTACTCTTCTTCTCTATTTTATGTTGTTTTCAAAGCAAAAAATGTCCCATCCACTAAAAAAATAAAAACAAAAAACAAAACAACTCTCATGAATTAATCATGCCAAATAACTATTCTCACCATGCTGTGCAGGATTTATAGTGCTGGGCCAATGGTGTTAGGGATGAGTTGATAATCCAAAGGTAATCTAATAAGCATTGAATACCATAACCTGAGCCATGAAAAGAGTAATAAAATAGTTGAAGGTCAATGCAGTGTGTAACATCAACAACCATAAACTGTTGACTTATTGTTTAGAATTAGTTGATTGTGTCATCTGGCACTATGCTACTGGTATATATATGGCTTGTTGAGTGTCCACAGTGGTCTAATAAAGTGATATTTAAGGTTCCTATAGAGCAAGGGTATCAAATGACGGACAGCCGTCTGCTTGCGGACCCAGCAATCCGATCCAACTGCAGCTTATTCAATCACATGCATCTATGCAAATGGTTTACCTGAAGGCAGCTCATCAAGAAAGAAAAGAGGTTTCATAACTCTCAGATTTTGACATGGTTTATTAAAAAAAGGTGATGAAAAAGGAATGTTTAAAGATGATTGAACAAAGGAGTACGTGTTTATTCTCTGCTTTAAGTTCAAAACAGATGCCTCATCTGTTCAGAATCCATGTCCCTAGTCAAAAGTGTTAATGTGAAGCATCAGTGCAAGAAACCAAACACATGCCCATGTAATATTCTTATTTATAGCTAAGCATTAAAAGGTAGTTGTTGTAATAATTTATTTATGTCATGTGCTTGTCTAAACCTTTGCAAGCATGGAATTTTATGTAACTGGACCTTCACAAATTTTAGTTGAGTACTCCTTGCTCTAAAGGGATGGACACAGTGTATACTATGTTATAGTATTTTTTTTTTTTTTTTTTTTTTTTTTATTTTTACTCTAGTATGCTGCTTGTGATTCAGATTCCAACTTTTTTTGTAAGTTTTATATTGTATTGATGTGTACTGCATTAAATAATTTAGAAGTGTATGAGTGCAGGATCCATACACATTGCTGGTTCAGACTATGTCTGTGTGGGTGTGTGGGTGGGTGGAAGGAAAAAATGGTCACAGTGTAAAGGCCAGATAGTCGCTGTACTGCTGATGGGGCAGAAACACTCCACCATAAACTACTCCAAAAATACTGGGGACATCCATTGTGCAGAGACAGCAGACAGCCTGACCGTTCCCACTGCTCCTGTTACACACACACACACACACACACACACTATGCATAATTAGTGTCATTTACAATCACGGGAACCATGTGGCTCTCCAGTGTCACCTAGCGTCTCACTGCCGTCACCCCACACTTGAGTCCAGTGGGTTCAAATCTTCAGATTTTCTGAAAGCTTCTGGTGTAATGGACATGCTGCTTGCAAATGTCAGATGAATTGAATAAGTCAGATTGAGTTATTCTTTTTAAGGAATCATCTTAATCTTTATTGAGTCCAACGTGAATGGTTTATGCAACTTGGAAATATTTGGCTTTAAAACAGACCACAAGTTTTTAAGGGACTTTAAGTTACATTATCTCTGCAATGTGGGGTCACATTTAAGCAATTTCTTTTCAAGAACAAATTCCTGTGACTGGATGTCTAGAACTTTGTGCTTAATCCAAGACATCTGAAACATACAACCTCTGAAGTGCACACGGTGAGAGAATGACGGGGTTCACCTCATTACCCCCTGCCCCATTTTGCTGGCTTTTTGATGAGCAAGGGCAGTGGTGAAACTTGCTGGGTTTCTGCTTAATTATAACTCTCAGATGGTCTAAAATATCTTGATTAGGGAAACACAGCCTGGCAGTTCCCATCTTTACTGGAGTGTCCCTCTTTAGGTAATGAATCTATTTTGAACCTGTGCTGTAATGTTGAAATATAGCAACGGCCTCAGTAAGCATGCCATTACATTGCTTCACCTGTTTTCTTGCTGATTGAGGCTGTTGCTACATTTAATACATCAAGTGAACATTGATGTGAAATATCAGAGTGTTAATAGTGCGTGTGTTCTTGCAGAGCTGTCTGTCGAAGGTGTTTGACCTGTTTGATGGTGGGGTTTCTCAGTATGCCTGGTTTCCATGTGAGGAATCACAGAAGCACAGCTGGAATACTCAGTACAGGTTAAAGGTAAGATATAGAGTGGAGTGATTAAATGTGTGTACAATAAAATCTGATAACCACAAGAACATTTAGGTTTTCTGCAATAATTTATCTCATCAATTTCAAGCAATGTTTTATTAAGTAATGAGTAAATATTGGCAAAACTCAGAGACTATAGAACACAGTCAATAATCAGTTTTTGATCTAGATATATCTTGACTTGTTTTTCAACTCACCAATTATTTAAAAGAAGAAGAAGGGCACGCCAATATTCCAATTTGGTGAGCAACTATTTTTTACATGAAGTAAGTAACACTTTATTTGAAGAATACATAAGACACGCTTTTAACATATGTATAAAGCAGTGCTGGAGAATTTATGAAAGGCATATGATTTATGGAACCTATGCTTATGCGAACTAACATTAGAGGTTTTATGTACTATGATCTTGTCTTTACATGAAAGAATAAAAGAGAGAAGAATCATCAATTATGATTATGGATTGACTGCACGGTGGCATAGTGGTTAGTATGTTTGCCTCACACCTCCAGGATTGGGGATTCAAATCCTGCCTCCTGTCTGCGTTTGTGGATTTTGCATGTTCTCCCTGTGGTTTGGGGGTTTCCTCTGCATTTCCTCCCTTAGTCCAAAGACATGCACTGTAGGCTGATTGACCTTTGCAAATTGTATGTAGTGTGTGAATGGGTGCGCAATGGTTTTTTTTTTTTTTTTTTTTTTTTTTTTTTTTTTTTTTTTTTTTTTTTTTTTTTACATTTTTTGCTTGTCTTTACTAACAGCACAATAGATGGTTTGAAACATCTTCTATTAATTGCTTACACCATTCCTATTCATTCAGCTGTTAAACCTGATAAGTTAGTTCAACTCAAACTGTTTGAGGAAACTGATTGCGTTAAATCATTTAACAATTTTAATTGTTTGCGTTCATTACCTCAAACAATTAAAGCATATATAACTTTTTTAATTGAGTAAAAGTAACAACTACTTACAAGTTAAGTAATTTGAGTAAATAAAGTTAAGATTATCAACTCAGTTATTTGATTTACAATATCTCACAAAAGTGAGTACACACATTTTTGCAAATATATGATTATATCTTTTCATGTGACAACACTAAAGAAATGATACTTTGCTACAATGTAAAATAGTGAGTGTACAGCTTGTAAAACAGTGTAAATTTGCTGTGCCCTCAAAATAACTCAACACACAGCCTTTAATGTCTAAACTGCTGGCAACAAAAGTGTCTATGCTGAAGATGAAGGCGGCGCTTTCAAGCTACCTCTCTCCATTGACGGCAGGTCATTTAGGGGGAGCGGCTTTGCCATCCAAGCCACCGTGCAAGGATACCATGGAATTGGTAGGCAAGGCATATGCAGTAGTAGTCTTGCTTTTTGGTCACTGTACGTTTACATACATTTATATTTATTCACTTAGCAGACGCTTTTATCCAAAGCGACTTATAAATGAGAAAAAATACAAGCAAAGCGATATATCAAGCAGAGAACAATACAAGTGCTACCATACAAGATCCATTAATTGAGTTCCAGAGGAAGCAAAGTGCACAGAGAAGAGGTGTAAGTGCAATTTTTTTTTTTTTTTAAGTATTTTTTTATTATGAATTGATTAGGTGTTCATGGAAGAGGTGGGTCTTTAGCTGTTTTGAAGATGGTGAGAGATTCTGCGGTCCGGATTGAGATTGGAAGTTCCATCCCTGTTGTGTCGAGTTCACCCGGGCATCCACAAGTGGTGCCTAGTCAAGCGCTAATGTGAGGGAGACACAGAAGGTGACTATGGCAGCCTGCCAACCCCCACAGACAGCCAGGGGAACCCGTTCGGCCACAGTCATGGCCGTCTACTAGGCCTGATCTGAGAATGGTCATAAAGGCCAAGCAGACAAAGAGGAGTGGTCCTGAGGGGCTGTGGAGGGATGTATCAGGGGAGATTAAGTTATTAGGGCAGTTAGCCCCTAGTGCTACTGTAGGGTCTCCAATAGCCAAGGCTGTCCCAAGTTTTCAGTGTTCTCTGGTCAGCGAGCTGTCACGGGGCAATAAAAATCTCATGCTTTCCCTCCAATAGAATGTGGAATGGTTAACATCTCTAAAAAAAACATCTAGCAGTGTGGAAACTACTGCCAAGTGTGTCTCCATGGGTTCTGTCTACCATAGAAAAGGGTTACCGGGTCCAGTTTAGCACTCGACCCCCCTTGTTCAGAGGTGTGCTCACCACAGTAGTCAGCACAGACCAGAGCCCAATGTTAGCACAGAAAGTAAGATCCCTCTTGGACAAAGGGGCCATAGAACATGTACCCTATTCCCTGAAGGAGGGAGGTTTTTACAGTTATTATTTCCTGGTCTGCAAAAAATAGAGGAGTATGCGGCCAATTTTAGACCTACGTCATCTGAACTGTACTCTTTGGACATACAGGTTCAAGATGCTGATGCCCAAACGTATTGTTCCACAGATTACGTTTGAGGACTGGTTTGTGATGATAGATCTAAAAGGTGCATATTTCCACCTAGAAATATTGATAGCTTTATCCCTTTGCACCTTGACAAAGTGTATGGATGTCATTTTGGCTCCATTGTGACTCCAGGGCATCCATCTACTAAGCTCCCTGGATGACTGGTTAATTCTAGAACGATCCAGGGAACCGGCTGTTCAACAACAAGATGTTGTTTTCACCCACATGAAGAGCTTGGGGTTCAGGTTGAACCTCAGAAAAGTATACTTTCTCCAGTGCTGTGGGCAACATTTCTAGGGGTTATAAGAATTCAACTATGATGAGGGCGTTTCTATCCCCAACATGCATAGGGTCAATCCTATCAACATTGAGCACGATGAAGCTGGATCTTGGCATCCCCTCTAGTTTCTATGGGAGACTATTGGAGCTTATGGCAGCAGCAGCTAATGTCATTACATTGGGCCTATTGCACAGGAGATCATTTCAGTGGTGGCTGAGAAGTTGGGAGTTTCGTCCAAGGAGGAAACCTCTGAGAGTAATCAGTGTCGAGCGGCTATGCCTACGTGCTCTGAGAATTTTAGTGTCCCTTGTTTCTAGCCTTGGGTCACACTCTAGTGGTGTCTCCTTAGCACAAGATGGTAATGACAGACACCTCCCTCATGGCCTGGAGCACGGTCTTAGACAGCTGTCCAGCTCATGGTCTATGGAGTGGACCTCATCTGGAGCAGCATATTAATTGCCTAGAAGTGTGGGCCATATTTCTAGCACTGAAATTCCTTTTGGAGAATTTCACCATGTGATGATTCTTCTCTCTTTTATTCAATTGAGAGATCACCATGTGTTTACAGACAACACATCCATCCATTCATCCATCTTCTACCGCTTACTCCTTTTCAGGGTTGCGGGGGAACCTTGAGCCTATCCCGGTGGTCTAATATATTGACCACCATGGAGGATTATGTCGCTCTGCTCCCAAGACAGTCTACGTCTGCTGCTAGTAGCACCTTACTGGAAAGCTCGATTATTGTTCTCAGAGATAATATCCCTGCTAGATGGCACTCCTTAGTAGATTCCCATATGCAGGGATCCACTGTAGACCCAATGAACTACACAGTAGCTACAGTCCTGGAGTTCTTATGAAGACATTTCACAGCGGGGTGCACTCCTTCTACAATCAGGGTTTACGTGGCTGCCATTTTGGCCACGTAGGGCAACATCCTCTAACTTCGAGGTTTATGTGTAGTGCCAGGTGGCTGAGGTCCATCTGCAGCTGACGCATACCTTCCTGGGACCTTTCTGTGGTCTTGGAAGTTCTGTCAGGTGCCGTATTTGAGCCCTTAGAGTCAGCCTCTGAGAAGCTTCTGATTCTAAAGGTAGCTCTTCTGCTGGCTCTGACATCTCTCAAGCGAGTAGGAGATCTACAAGCTCTCTCAGTTGCCCCTTCCTGCCTTGACTTTACCCTTGGATTATCCAAGGCCTTCCTGTATCCTAGGCCGGATTATATTCCTAAAGTGCCTACAATTGCTGCCCAGCATGTGGTGTTGCAGGCTTTCTGCCCTCCTCTGTTCCTCACACCGGAACAAGAGAGAATGCACATTCTGTTTGCTAAGTTTCCAAAGTTTCAATAAGTATTCGTTGTATATTGGTGGTCTGACAGATGTTGATTGTAGCTGATGTTGTAACTGAATCTTGAAATGGTTTATATCAATCGAATCATATGAATAAATCCTAGCTTTCCAAAGATATATTGCATGAGTAACCATGTACACAGAGGCTGTGTAAAGCATAGTTAGTCCCACCAGCTGGGCATCACAATTTACATTGTATCTGAAAGGTAAGGGAGTTACAAAGAAAAACTTACCACTGTGAAGCGTTCTGTTCAAGCCGTGTTTGCAAAGTTGCTTCCGCTTGAACAGCCACATTTTCTGAATCGGGTTCGAACTGATACGGAAAAACCAAGGACATGATAAAAAAATTTTAATAGACTCGATGCCGAAACTCCCGCTTTACTGCTGCTCATGTCTGGTGTAAAAGCACTCATTATTAACATGGAGGCAGCTTTAAAGGCACAGGGATCACAAATAAAGTGCCAAACAGATTTATTTCCAATGTAGTGTAATATTTTCTTACACTAAACGTATAACAAAAAATTCAATCCCACAATAAAATAATGCACAATAAAATAATGAGTACCTAGTTCAACACAAACATCTGCACTAAAAGTGACTATGGGACCACAGTATTCTGACCTGTTTGCCAGTTTTTAGCATGCATCCAAAAGACCATTTTCAGGCAATGACTCTTTCAGAGTCTGACCTTCAACAACAAAACCTTACTACAGCTCATTTCTCAAGCCCTGTAACTTAGGTTTGAGCTGCTTTCTCCCATCAAGATTCAAGAGGACAAGTTGAATCTAAACTCAAAGAAGCCACTTAATTTCTTAGGGTAGTTCAAATGGAGAGCATAGAAGAGTCCAAACAAAATCACCAGTGCATCTGGCCAAGACATTATAATCTGATACTCAAAGATAATTGACACATGGTGGGAAGGGAATTCCTGCAGGCCCCTCCTCTACATTGAAGACCGCCACCAGAGTCACTGCTGTCTCCTGGGTTTTCTTGCCCTGGAAAGCAAATATTCTGTTCTGACATCCTGTAATGCATGGTCATAGTTGAAAATGACAAAACATTTTTGTCAAATTGCTGCTTAATTGGGCAACACTAGTTACATTAGCTAACTAAAGTCCAACAGTTTTACCTTTTCTTTATAGGCTGAAAGACGTGACCACCAAGGTTACCCGGCAAATGAGTTTGACCGTGATTCAAAGCACCAGTAATGAACCTTTTTCTTTTTTTAAGTGACATGCTTGCAAGCTAATACCCGTACAACTGAGGTAGCATGTTTCAGTGCCAACACAATGTGGTTGAACTATTCCAGTAGCCTGGCTTTGAAACTGTGCAAAGAAGTTAGGGGAAAAACCAGAACAATGTTCCTTTGCCGTCCTCCCTTCTGAAGCGAATCTGGTCAGATTCCATCTTTCTGTATACCATGTGCAAGTGAACGAATTGACTTGACTTATGTGTTCACATTTTGGGCACTGTTCTACAAACTGGGTTACCCAAACTATGTTTTCTCTATTAAATCTTTGTTTTAAAAAATATTACAAAATAGTAAACAAAAAAAAAGAAAGAAAGAAAGAAAGAAAAGGAATCAAATGTTACGTGTCCAAACGTAAAATGCGCAGGACCGCACTGGCATACAAAAGTGATGGGGAAAAGAGGGAAATGATTAACCAGTGGGAAAATTTCCTCACCATCACATCACTATTGTGAATTCATGAGTTTTGACAAAGGCCTCACCAAAATCCTCCAGCACTGCTTATTAGAGTTTGTGAACTCAGTCCCGGACTCGGACTGGAGTCCGAATTCGGGTCCAATTATGAATGAAGTCGGACTTGTTACACACTCAAATAAACTTGTACTCAACCTTGACATGGACTCAGACATTTTGTACATTTTGGAGATTTTTTCAGAGTACAATCGAGTCTGCGTCATGTGTAACATGAAAATAAAAAATAAAAAAAATAAATAACATGAAATAAAGATTACAAGAAATGAATGAATGTCTCCCTGCCTGACCAGGGGGCTTTCTGTGTGTATACATTTGAAGCGCATATAGAAAGTCGTCTCATCGTGCGAGTACCGAATTGTGTTCTCTTTAGCGGCATATTACGCTTGGACAGTCCAATAAATACGCGCACATCATGTCAAAATGCAGGCCTGGCCAAGTGTTCATGCAAACACAGTCATTTATGTCTTAAGTGTGTCAATACAGTATATTGGATCTGTGAATTAGGTCTTAACATTACAGCAGTCTAATAAACCTACTGCTGTTTGTGTCATTAATGTTAATCAAACAACAAAAGACAAAGAGAAAATCCCTCACTCACTCAGTAACTTCAGTAAATTTAATAAGACTCACTGTATGTCATACAGTGAAGTCTATTTTATTTTTACATTTAATTCTAGTTTGCCATCATTCATAGACAGAATAAAAGCAGTAATAAAGCATGGAGCTTGTTGTTATGACCTGCTGCTGAATGTAACTCTACTCTGTACTCTCTCTCTCTCTCTCTCAGTCTATATATCTGTGGGGAGATGCATCAAATCATTGAAATGTCAACTCAAACTGGAGGACACGATATAGTGTGATACAATAATGAAATAAGATAATTTGTATTTTCATACACTTGTAATATAATTAAAGTTTCTACATATACCTCTATATCCCTTTTTTTTCTTTTAAACCATTTTTTTTATATAGGAAACTATTTGATGTGCTGATGACATTAAATAAAAATACAAAATGGCAATGGTAAGATGTAAGATGTATTTTTTGTTACATTTATGTTGCCATTGGTTTGTGAAGGTTAAAATATTACTTTTACAGCTCAGTGCTGAGTTTACAATTGCAATTTCAAATCTTTTTTCAATTTAATTACTATTTGATTCGATTAGTTAAGGACTTGGTCTTGACTCGAAATTGACAAAGGCGGACTCAGACCCAACATTACTGCATAATGAAAGATTTATGAAATGTTTATGAATTTGTTAGAATGGGTTAGTGTTTGTATGCTTCAAATAAAGTGTTACAGAATCACAAACATTTATTTAATAGTTTTTATGGTTGCAAATTGCTGTCCTTCAATGGTTTCTATGGTGCTTATTGCATCTGGAATGCCCATCCTCTGGTCAGTTATGTTTGTCCACATTCACAGATGAATGATATACAATCTCTCTAAAACCTGATTACTGGCCTAAAATAGAAGTGCACCTTTGTGGGATTTCTTGACCGCTTTAACCCAATATATTGCAGTATGCCGTTTACATAACCATTTGACATCCTCCACAGATGAATGGCAAGGACTAAATTTAACTTATCATGCTGTTTACAGCAAGCTAAAAAAAATGTTGTTGTTTTTTTTTATCTCAGTCCAAATAACTCATATAAATATATATTTTATATTATCCTAACCCAAATGTTATTCATAACAAGTAAAATTTTGGCACCACTACAACGAGGGAAAACATTTAATAACAGAAATAATAAAATGTATTTATAAAACGCCTTTCATATATTTAAAATGCTTTTTAAAAAATAAAATAGTAAGATAGGAATAGAAATAATTATGAAATAAATAAAAGTTACAGAAAGAAGAAAATAACAATATAAAATATATAACTATATAATAATAAAAAAAATAGGGGGTTGGGGGGGTATAAATGATTAGCATGCTTATCTAACATTCTCCTCAGGCATACTATTCCCACCCCATGGTAGCTGCTGCTGTCATTGTTCACCTGGCCGCAGATGGGACCATCTACAATGATCAGACTCAGAGCAATATCACCATCCAGCTTGTGGACACCAAGGAGCAGCTCCATAATCTTGGTTTGTCTGACTTCATTTGTCATGTATTAACATTCTACATTTTATATGTTATATACCATATACATCTTAAACGTATTATTTACATCGCACCTTTAGTTCAGTAATCTCTATTTGCTACTTCATTGCACCATTCAGTGCAGATGAGTCAGTATTTACACTGTTTCAAATCTTTTGCAGGCGAATGGCGGTTGAGTTGCAGGAACAATCCTCTAGTGATCCCTGTGATTCATGACCTGAGCATGGCTTTCTACAGGACCAAGGCTATTGTGGTGAGCTTCCGATCAGCTCTGGTGGCCATTTCTGGAGTTGGTCTACGTTCCTTCCAGTATTTCGACCCAATCACAATTAGTGGCTGCCAAAGCAATGAGATCTATAATCCCATGGGCCAAAGGTGAGCATTTCAATGCAACTACAAATGAAATCTCATTTAGAATCAGATTTCACTGCAATGCTGATTTATCTCTCTTTCTCACACACACACACACACACACAAACACACACACACACACACACACACACACACACACACACACACACACACACAGGTATATGGTTACACCAGGGAAGCTTTACCAATTGTATCTAATGATGTTCAATGCTGAATATTGGTAAACTAGTTATCACATAATCTCAACTCAATAATAAGAATAAGAATAATAAGCATAATGATATGCTTTTCACCTACAGTTGTGTGCATTACTCATGTGATGCCATTGACTGCCAGAAACCTATGGTGCATAACGCAGAGATGAAGTGCAGCAGTCCGGGTTACTTCAATGGTGTCCGCTGTACAGTCACCTGCAACCGTGGATACACCCTCAAAACTCATAGAGATGACGAAATTATCAAAACACAGGTATGTTCTTGTTTTATGTTTTGTCACCAGGAGACCCTTTCTTTCAATTCAAAATTGTTGAAGCACATCATTTTGATCAACTTTTATACAGTAGCATGTTCACACACATGCACGCACACACATGTGCAGACATGTACAGGAACATGCAAGTTATTACACTTACACCACGATAATCTTGTTTCATGCACTAAGTGCTTATGGAGTGAGTAGCAATGGAGTTTTATGGATCTCGTGGGTTGGATGGAGCAAGCTATCAGACAAGAGAACAACGCTGGCACTCAGGGCAGTGGGCTCTGAGCTGCTGCTGGCTGTTCCCCAGGTTTATGTCTTTCTTCCTAAACCACTTTGTTTGAGGAGTCTGAAACCATGGGAACGGTCCATGTGGCTCAAATAAAAGCAAGGTTCTCCATTCACCGAGCAAGGAAGAGAGGGAGGAAAAACACACTGGGCAAGCCAAAACTTGGTGAGAGGCATTGTTAAGTTTGCACAGCATTTCACAGCATCTACCCTTCCTCCCTGACATGCTTCCTGTTATGCTTATTTATTTAAATAATTTCTTTAGTTTACAATTTAACGAGCATTTATCCTTAATACCCCCTGTCTGTTCAATGCAAAGATACAGCCTTCTCTAAATAACATCTGAAGACTGGGAAAAGATGGTGTTTGTATGTCATTCACAAATTCAATAATCTATATGTATATGGGCCAAAATTGTGATATCTGGCAATCGATATACTGTATGTAGAAGGACCTGTTGAGAAATTTTTGCTTGGTTATAGAGTCTCATGATCACATGAACCATGCATCAGGGCAACAGCAAAAGTTAAGCTCTGCCTCACATTTAGAGACAAAATAATAAGCACAGGTCTGTTAAATTTCCTGCCAATAAGTTCCATACAACTCCGGGGTATGCATGCTGGAATGTGAGTGCATTTGCATTGCCAAGTTTGCTAACGTACATGCATTTTCAGGTTTAATGCAGGTCCAAAGAGTAAACATTGTCAGGGATAAGTCCTGACTTCTTTATGTGTTTGAGATCAAGCAGAGTGTCCTACTTGCAGCACGGCTGACCACCCAATACAGTCTATAATTCCTTTCTGTTACTGAGTTCCTAGCATAATACTAAGTCAAGAAAGCCATACCAAGTCATCTTTGCATGACCAATAACATGCAATCATGTAATCGAATATAGGGCTATGTTTTTTTCTGTATGTGCAATATGTTGGTTAAAAAAAAAAAACGAATATAAGAAATACACCCAACAATTTTTAAAAAAATGCAACACAAAAGTGTAGAAAACTAGTAACAGTGTAAAAACACACACAGAATGTTTTGCAAATGCAAGGGCAGTACTGTATGTAGGTGTTTGGGCTGATTGCTGCCAGAGACCACTGTCCGCTGAGAGGCTTGGCTTCCGTACAGCAGCTATTACGCATTAGGAAAGAGGAGAGAGGCAACAGACAGATTTTTTCGGCTTTTTGGGAGGCCTTGGTTTATATAACAGTGCTATGATTTGGGGCCCAGAACCAGGGGGTTACAGGGGCCCTTACAGGGGAGATGTCTGGGCTGGTAAGTAAGTATGTAAGGTAAGAGTTTTCTTTAAGCCTACTGCCTCTGTTAAAATAACAGCACAATCTCTGGTTCTAACACCACATTTGCATCACACCCAGTTATGTCACTTCAGCACAGAATCACAAAGAAGATAGGTGACTATGGAAATAACATTTGCACAACATTCCCAGTGGCTGTTTGAGATAGCATGGTCAGACCATGGGAACATGAAAACATGTTTGTTTGCCAGACATATAGCTAGTGTGGGGCAGGTTATAATCAGATGCCCTGTTTTTGAACTCACCTGAAGAAACTCCGTAACCCTGCCAGGAATCAGAGTGAGTGAGAGAGAGAGAGAGAGCCTGATGGATGACGGTATGAGGGTGCCCGTGGGCTTGCACTGAAAGGGAAAGTGCTGATCCCAGCACAGCAATTACTGCTTATCTGCTGTCTCCAGAGAGCACTAAAGACTGCTTCTAAAAGGCCCAGTCAGTGAGAAATTAGTAATTTCATCATTAACGCTATAATGGAACTTAGAATGTTCCAAAATAAAAATAAAAGCCATACGTAGAAACTGCAGCACCAAACATTGTTAGCTCCACATAGTGTTGTGTGCGTGATGAAAAAGTAGCTTTGTAGCTGAATGATTTTTGTTCTGGTTGCTCTGGTGGTGGCGGGGTGCCACATCACAGCGAGGGCAGTGTCATTTGTGGCCTCCGTATCCTGACGGCACACCACTTGTTTTTGCCAGGGTGTTATTGAAAGCAGAGCATGTCCTGAAAATCATCATTAGACAAACAACAACATTTCAGCAGGCCAGCAAGGCAAATGGAGAGTTCAAGGATTACTTTCCTTCTCTTGTTTTTCTTTTTTTCCCCCCAACTCTGTGTGTGTTTTGTGTGACATGTTTTTGTATATAGGTGGGGACCAAACGTCATCACAAAGATAGGAACATTTGACATTTTTAACCTTGTGGGGACAGTTGGCTAGTTGCTTATGTTAAGGTTATGTGCTTTAATTAACCGTATTAATAATAGTCAATGGAAGGTCTTCATAAGGATATTAAGACAAATGTGTGTGTGTGTGTGTGTGTGTGTGTGTGTGTGTGTGTGTGTGTGTGTGTGTCCAAAGAGAGAAAATGTCTTGGGGTGGGGTGCAAAAGAAAGTCCAACAAGCAACAGGGGCATCTGTGTTGAATTAGGCACAGTAGTCAGTGGTAGTTAAATTCTCAGTGGAGGAGGAATCAGAAGCTGTAAATTTTTAAAAGAAGGAAACTCCTTGCACGCAGACACCCCTGCTCTACTCCACGTCGCTTCCCAAACTAGACATGTTGCCAGTTGCCATTCCTCGCTTTGTGAGGGAAGGAGGAGGAGGAGGAGGAGGAGGCAGTCAGTGACAGCCTGTTGAGCAATGATTTCTAAATCTAGAACATTGTGTTTGTGTACTTGTGTCATTCGGTGTGTCATTGTGTGCATTGTGCTTTTATGCTTTGCAAAATTATGTTTGGTATTTAAACAGCCCCCTCATTGTGTGTGTGTGTGTGTGTGTGTGTGTGTGTGTTCAGCGATGACTGTTTTTGTGTTGGTCCCTCTCCTCAGGACACCCCCTACAACTCGGTTTGTTTGTTTAATGGCTGTTGATACAGTGTGGGGCTTGGATTTCAAACAAGATAGAAAGTTGTAACTGGAGTTTAAAGGGGTCTGCATAGGGGATCCTCTGGTGCCTGTTTTATGTACTTCTTCTCCTTGAGGTGGTTTTATTAGCAGGACACTGATGCTTCCTCTATATATAACTAAATAAGTCTGAATATATAACAAACATAAGGACAACATAAGGACAGATTTGCTTGCTGCTTGAAGGGATATATTCATGTGAAATATAGAAAAGCTTGCACCGTCTCACCACTGAGCTGTTTTCAATAAGAGCCTTTGGTTGAAAAGAGGAAAAAGCAGAAACGAGGGCAAGTTTTGGAGCTGGATCTGGATTGCATTTCAACTGTTTCCTGCTGTTTTGTTTAGTTTTAGGTGCTGGTATATTTCCTGAGAGGGTACAGAACATTAGATAAGCATTGGATTCCATAGCGGTGCTGCATTCCAGACTGCCTTAAATCTGCCATTTTTGAGGGAAAAGGGAGAGAGAGAAAAGAGAGAGACTGGGGTCAAAACATAACAAAAAATGCAGTTCCCTTCTGTGTTTAGTTTTGTGGATGTGAGTAAAAGAACATTTGCCACAATAATCTATGCCTTGCCAGCAAAAACTGTTTGGCTTCACAGAATCTGGTTCAACAAACATCTCTGACATCTCTTTTTTTATGACCAGTCTTTTGGCCCTTGTCATAAACAAATTAAGAGATCTGTGTAAGAGAAGTGTGTTTTATTCTGTATTTCAGTGAAAGAGATAAACCTTGTGTGTGTGCACACAGCCAGCAGACAACAGGACAACCTAAATAGCAAAAATAGCATTTTAATATGCCGGAAGCTCACAGTAGTTTTGTTGGCTTAATGGTTTAAATTTGCTATCATGCACTAAATTTACCAGCAGCTTTATGCACCTCCTTGAATGAACAGGTTTAAAATTAATTGATTTACATAGTCCGGTCCACAAGTATATGGACAGTGAAACAATTCTCATACTTTTGCCTCTGTACACCACAACAATAGATCGAATCATTAGACTGAAAAAACAAACAAACAAACAAACAAAAAAAACAGACCTACCGAAGAGTTAGCAGAGACTTCAGGAGTGGCAGAATAAATAATTTGGTACATTCTTAAAAAGAAGGTTCTCTCAAGCTTCAATTCCTTTGAGTTCGATACAAAAGGATGTTATTGCTTTCACATCCCTTATAGCAAGACGTTCCCTACTGTTACATTGGAAGTCTGCTAAATACCCATCTATCTCTTAGTGGATAAAGGATGTGATGTTTTTTCTAAAACTCGAGAAAATACGATATACATTGAATGGATGTACAGATAAGTTTTTTTCATTAATGGCATCCCTTTATTGCATACTTTATGGAGCTACAGACACTACCCACTTAAAGGTTGGTGCCTGTTGTTGAATTTTATAATATCTCTATAACCAGCGACAGTTAATGGGTAGCCATGATGAGCCGGAGGGGTGGGTTGTGGGTTCAATTTTGTTTTTCTTTGTATAAAAAGAAAAAAATCTGTGAATATTTACTGCTGTTGCTAATTTTGTATTTTTGGGAAATGGTGGGGAGGACAGAACAGAAAAGACGATTTAGATAGGCTTAGCAGTTCAACAGAAATGTTTAGCAGAACTGGTTTAGCAAAAATTGTTCTGTAGAAATGTTCATCAGAAGTTCAGCAGAAATGTTCAATAAAAATGAACGAAAAAAATAAAAAGAAGGTATGCATTGCTGAGCTCAAACACCAAAAGTCCTGGAAGACCACTAAAGTGGATGATCACAGAATTCATTATTTGGTGAAGAAAAAAACTTCACAACATTTGGCCAAGTCAAGAACACTCTGGAGGAGGTAGGCATATCATTGTCGAGCAGCTGCAGTAAATCCTGGCAAAGAATCTCAATGAAGGGAGGAAACTCAGCATTTGGTGAGGTCTATAGGATCCAGACTTGAGGCAGCCATTGACGGCAAAGGATTTGCCTCCAAGTATTAAAAATAATCCTTATATTTATAATAATATTAGATTGTCCAATTACATTAGGGTTTGTGAAAATGGAAGGACGGTGACTGTAATTGCTAAATTGTCAAATTTTGTCATAACAGAGAGGCTGAGATGAATGCAAATTCTGTTTAAGCTGTTTTAATATATGAAGTCCAGCAAACAAATCCAATACGTAAGGCAAATATAAAGTCAAGGCAAGCAAAGGGTCAGGCAATCAGCAAACTGGATATCATACAGTAACAAGTAATAAGTCAAATTAGAAAAAAAAAACCCAGAATAGCAATACAGGATACAAGGTTTGGTAATGACAAAACACAAAGAAAACTGGGAAATTACTTTGCAATGTGACTGAAACAGAATGAGGCTGATATAGGGGAACAGTGATGGATGTGATTTTTGAGAACAGGTGCAGAGAGTCATGTGACATGGTGAGGTGCAGTGGCTAAATGGAAATGTAGTCTCTAGACCATTTTCCGGTATTTCTATGACATAAATAATTAATGCAGTATTCTTGTTAAACCCCTTGAATTAAAGCTGAAAGTCTGCACTTCAATCACATCTTGATTGCTTCATTTCAAAACCATTGTGGTGGTGTAAAGAGGCAAAGTTACAAAAAAAAGTCCAAATACTTATGGACCTGACTGTATAATTAAATAAATGGCTTGCCCTGTGGGTTTTTCAGATTTGTCCAGTGTGCAAAAACTTTTTTTTCTCATTTATACTTAATAAAAATTTGTAAAGATCTGTAAACTTAAACGCTAATGTGTAATGATCCAATAAAACACTGCATTTTGCAACACATGAGGGTCATCATGATGCCTCAGTGCAAGAAAGCTTTTTGCAAGAGGTCGAATGATTTCCCGTCAAAGCAGACCGTTTCTTGCTGTTGGCCTGTGTTTGGCAGAAATTTTGCTGTTCCATTTCACAACCAGTGAACTGACATTTGTTGGACGGGCTCTGTTGCATGCTTGCCACTGTGGTTCCATTGGGGGGAGAGAAGACAATGGTGGTGTTTGGACAGAAAAAAAGAAAGGGAATCTGACTGGCCCAGATCTTCCAACAGCTCTGATGGGGCTCTGCTAATGTCTTTACAGGCATTCCACACTCCTGAAATGACTTATTAAATCAGGCGAAATGACCCTTGACTCCTGCCGCTTTTTGCTCCTGACAGCTTTATATGCTGCACACACGCCATTTATTATTGGTGGCCGCCTTTGCAATGACCGCTGCCCCTGCACACTCTCATTAAGAGATCCATCATAGACACAGTAACTTTTTTATTGAGGAAGGGGAGGGTTTTTTCTAGTTTTGGATATTATTGTTATACTTTTCTGGGTGAACTTAAAGCTCCTGGAACTGATGTTATCACACTTGAATAGAAGGGAAAGCTGATATTTTTAGCTCTTGTTCCTTAGTCGGACTCTATGGCCACCCTCACTTGTGCTGATGGGAAATGGAACAAACAGGTGTCCTGTGAGCCAGTGGACTGCGGACGCCCAGACAAGTACCACGTGCACCCAGCTAACTTCAGCTTCACTGAGGGCACCACCTATGGCAAGAAGTGCACTTTCCAGTGTATGCACCCAGCACAGCTGATAGGTGGGTACAGCACAGTAGATCCATCAAGAAAACCACTGGGTTTACTAGGTCAACTGTGCAAATGTCTGTACTGTTTCAATCACAAAACAAAGTGACAAACTGAAATTACTTAATGACTTAATGACATTTTTTAATATTGACCATGCATTTATAGTGTTGTTTTGTATACCAGCATAGTTTACTGGAAACTCAATGAGACATTAACTTCCAAGTTAAACTGCATAATGTCAGGTTTTTATGATATCAACTGATAAACATGTGAAACACAGTCCTCCTATTGGGAAGACATAATAATCATGTGCAAGTTTGTTTCATTAAGTGGTAGCTAGAGTGTAATTTCCATGTTTAGGGAAGAGGAATTTTGTTGGAATTCCACAACCACAAGTATGAACCAACTGAAAAGTATGATTTCTTTTAGGCAGCAATAATGTGCTGACATGTATGGAGGATGGCATGTGGTCCTTCCCAGAGGCTATGTGTGAGCTGCGCTGTCCCATGCCTCCTTCCATCCCCAATGCCATCCTGCAAACCAAACGCTGCAATGCCAGTGGTCTCAAAGTCGGCTCTTTCTGCAAGTACAAATGCAAGCCAGGCTACCATGTTCCTAGTGCTGACAACCCCAAAAGGTGACTCACCTCTAACTTTGAAGACACCAACTGACTGTTATGATTACAATGTGATTACATTAATGTACAAATTTTAAATATTGATTACATTCATAGATGGTTAATTAATACACAGTGACTGGTTATCATTCAGGCAATATCACTATGCTATAATCAAGTATTTTTCTCTATTGAATAATACCTTTCGTATGTCACAGTTCCACAGAAAAGTGTATTAGATAAAATTAAAAATGTACCAATGTAAATTTACCATTTACTAATTATGAAATCCTGGGGGGCTTTAAAAAAGACTCCTCCAATGCTACATGCTCCACTAGCCATATTTGCTGCATGGCCTACATTTACACATTGTAAATTCTAAATTGTTTCTTAGTGGTGTGCATTAGGAGTGTGACCCTGGGTAACTGAACAAAAAAGATTTGGGAGTAGACAGTTTTTTGCCAATTGAGATTGAAAGTGGTCATATTGGATAGATTTTGTGTGGCCCTGTTTGACCTGTTTGGTGTCAATTGGGCTTTATTCATTCATTTATTCATTCATCTTCAGAAGGTCATTCACAAGACAGTGTACAGAGAATGGTACCTGGCAACTGGGCATATGTGTGCCAGTGGTGTGTGAGCCACCACCACCAGTCTTCCATGGCAGCTACGAGTGTACTAATGGCTTCCAGTTCAATAGCGAGTGCTGGCTGAGCTGTCCCGAGGCCAATCACATGGTGAGAGAACACAGCCCCTGCAAACAGATCTGGCACCTCTCAAACTTGACTTTGTTTGAATTTTCTCATTTACAATTTGCTCAGCATTTGCTTGGTTTTCTTGAAGCTTCATCTTGCTCTCCTTAATTTTTTAATTTCATGTTGTGTTAATAAAGAGAATCCTACTGGATGCAAACTGTCTTAGTCTACACAGTCTCTGAGCTATTTATATCCATATTGAAAATGGTAAAAACTCGCCTCATTTTCAAGTCATAATTGGTTGATTAGTAGTTGTCAAGTACTTATCCAGAAAGAACCCATGAAAATGTAGAATACGAACAATCATTGAAAAATTTGTAAATGCAAATAAAAAAGCTAAAAAATTGCATTATAACCCTTGTAACCTTCCATTTTTATAGCTTTCCATCCTTGCTAATGCCCCAATATCATCTTGCCATCTATAACTGCAATTTGCAATATCATATTCACAGTGAAGTATTTAACAATAGCCTTATACAAACAGTTTTTTTACATGTACCACATCATTCTTTAATTTCTCCAACTGTCTAAGTATTCTATAATTTGAATGCCTGGTGTAGTATACAATTTGAGCCCATGCATTAAACCTCCTGATCAATGTTGTAACTGGCTGTATTACTGTTACACTCAGGTTAAAATGAAATTAATGCTGTGCTAACAAACATGAACCAAACATAATCTAAATCATCATATATATATATATATATATATATATATATATATATATATATATATATATATATATATATATATATATTATAACGCTTATCCTTCAGGGTCACGGCGAAACCTGGAGCCTATCCCAGGGAGCATGGGGCACAAGGCAGGGTACACCATGGACAGGGTGCCGATCCATCGCAGGGAACAATCACATACAGTGGTGTGAAAAAGTGTTTGCCCCCTTCCTCATTTCATGTTCCTTTGCATGTTTGTCACACTTAAGTGTTTCGGAACATCAAACCAATTTAAACAATAGTCAAGGACAACACAAGTAAACACAAAATGCAATTTGTAAATGAAGGTGTTTATTATTAAAGGTGAAAAAAAATCCAAACTATCATGGCCCTATGTGAAAAAGTGATTGCCCGCCTTGTTAAAACATACTATAACTGTGGTTGTCCACACCTGAGTTCAATTTCTCTAGCCACACCCAGGCCTGATTATTGCCACACCTGTTCACAATCAAGGCATCACTTAAATAGGAGCTGCTTGACACAGTAAGGTCCACCAGAAGATCCTTAAAAGCTACACATCATGCCGAGACCCAAAGAAATTCAGGAACAATTGAGAAAGAAAGTAATTGAGATCTATCAGTCTGGAAAGGGTTATAAAGCCATTTCCAAAGCTTTGGGAATCCAGCGAACCACAGTGAGAGCCATTATCCACAAATGGCGAAGACATGGAACAGTGGTGAACCTTCCCAGGAGTGGCCGGCCGCCCAAAATTACCCCAAGAGCGCAGCGACGACTCATCCAAGAGGTCACAAAAGACCCCACAACAACGTCCAAAGAAATGCAGGCCTCACTTGCCTCAGTTAAGGTCAGCGTTCATGCCTCCACCATCAGGAAAAGACTGGGCAAAAATGGCCTGCATGGCAGAGTTCCAAGGAGAAAACCACTGCTGAGCAAAAAGAACATCAAAGCTCGTCTCAATTTCTCCACAACACATCTTGATGATCCCCAAGACTTTTGGGACAACATTCTGTGGACCGATGAGACAAAAGTGGAACTCTTTGGAAGGTGTGTGTCCAAGTATATCTGGCGTAGAAGGAACACTGCATTTCATAAAAAGAACATTATACCAACAGTAAAATATGGTGGTGGTAGTGTGATGGTCTGGGGCTGTTTTGCTGCTTCAGGACCTGGAAGACTTGCCGTGATAAAAGGAACTATGAATTCTGCTGTCTACCAAGAGATCCTGAAGGAGAATGTCCGACCATCTGTTCGTGTACTCAAGCTGAAACAAACTTGGGTTCTGCAGCAGGACAATGATCCTAAACACACCAGCAAGTCCACCACTGAATGGCTGAAGAAAAACAAAATGAAGACTTTGGAGTGGCCTAGCCAAAGTCCTGACCTGAATCCTATTGAGATGTTGTGGTATGACCTTAAAAAGGCCGTTCATGCTCGAAAACCCTCTAATGTAACTGAATTAAGACAATTCTGCAAAGATGAGTGGGCCAAAATTCCTCCAGGACGCTGTAAAAGCCTCATTGCACGTTATCGCAAACGCTTGGTTGTTGCTGCTAAGGGTGGCCCAACCAGTTATTAGGTTTAGGGGGCAATCACTTTTTCACATAGGGCCATGATGGTTTGGATTTTTTTCACCTTTAATAATAAACACCTTCATTTACAAATTGCATTTTGTGTTTACTTGTGTTGTCCTTGACTATTGTTTAAATTGGTTTGATGTTCCGAAACACTTAAGTGTGACAAACATGCAAAGGAACAGGAAATGATGAAGGGGGCAAACACTTTTTCACACCACTGTACACATTTACTCACCCATTCATACACTACGGACACTTTAGACATGCCAGTCAGCATTCCATGCATGTCTTTGGACTGGGGGAGGAAACCGGAGAACCCGGAGGAAACCCCCTCAGCACAGGGAGAACATGCAAACTTCATCAATCAAACCATGAGTTGGTTCAACATGGGTTGAATAAGGCTATGCTTTAATGGGTATGTGCTTGCTTTAATGGGTATGTGCTTTTCCTCCAGACAACCTCCACCACTGTGATTCGCTGTAGAAAGGATGGTAACTGGACTGGCTCTTTCCAACTCTGTCCCCAGCTAAAAGGCCAATGCTCCCTCCCTCAGAACCTGAGCCCGGACATCAGCCTCACCTGCAGCAGGGGGCATGGCATCGGTCTGTAAAAATGCACACAGTCCACCTGTGGTCATAGCCAGGGCCAGTTTTAGTCGATTTCGGTAAAATAAGTCATGAGTGAATGAGCAGCATTTAAAACATCTAGATCATGTTCGTGACTTTTAATTTCAGCTGCAAAAGGTTGCATTGATACTGAACTGACATATAAACTTTTAAATGCTTGCAAAATTTCAGATGCTTTTAAAATGGGCTTATCTCAGACCTGTGTGTGTAACAGGAGAGCAATGTGAGCTGACATGCAGAGATGCTGGTAGCAGTGTGGTGCTCCTCCCAAGGAATATGACTGCGGATGCCTTAGTGAAAGACCACTGGAGAAATCCACCCAAAGTTCAGGTGCAGACAAAGACCATGTGGTATAAAGTGTATTGTCCAGTTTGTATTTCTAGAGAAAAACAGATTCTCAGAGAGTTTGTTAAATGTCATCATAAAATCAGAATACTTAAATAGGTCTACAACTTAGAAACTATATTTAAGACTGCATGTCAGTTGTTTAACAATCAGCCATGATATACCTAATCCTAAATCAATCATAATAATCTATAAAAGGGTTGCAATTTAAACACCAAAGGTGGTCAAAATAAACATCTGTAAATTCTTAAAAACATGGCAGTCAAAAATCCTGCTTTGATTTTTGACCATATTATGACAAAGGATGGAAGTAAATTAATTATAACCAGTAAGGTAGAAATGATAAATGCTTTCTTCTCTTAGTGCCAAAATTCCATGTCATTATGTTTATCAGGCAGAAGGGAGAACAGTTTGGCTAGACCACACACACACACACACACACACACACACACACACACACACACACACACAAAACATTTTCCGTTTGCCCTTTTCACTATGTTTGAAAAAACGCAACAAAATGGTTAGAGGAAGATGGCAGGACTAAAGATAAAAAGGCTTTTCTCTTCCTAACACACAACTGCTGAGTGGTTATTTCCATAAACCCATTATACATTTGACTACTTTACCAGTGACATACAATGTAATATTTTTGTAGGTTAGAGTCAGTGTCTGACCTAGTCAGTAAAGCTCTGTCATAAAAGATGTTTCAGACACAGACATGAGCTTTCATGAAGCAAGGATGCATATCTTTGTTCCTATTTATTCTGACCTGGAATGGAACACTTTTGTGTGGTGGATAACTGGGAAGACCAGTTATTATTTTCCTGAGAATTAATTTCACATTACAATTGTCTGACCACCACGCTGGACAAGACGCATGCTTGACCTTAAACATGACATCACTCTTAACTGCCCTTGAACCATAAGGGCTTTCAAATGATCAGTATTCCAAATGAAAACCCTTTCAAAGCATTCATATTATGAACGTGATCTTGGGTCAAGGTGCTTGTCCTTTCTTTAGCACTATGATCATGTCTCTCCTATTTGCCTATACCACTCGTCAAGTTCCATCTGTGAGAACTTCTCATTGCTTGTTCTGCTGATGGGAGAAGACCACAGACACCAGTCTAGCCCTTAAAAAAATACTTTGGCCTTATTAAATGACTCATTGTTAGGTTCTTGAAATGGCAAACAAAATGAAGGCCTGCCCTGAACCTTCTGTGTTTTTGTGGTGAATGAAAGATTTCACAAAATTTCAATAGCACTGAATAAAAAGCTATTTGACACCATGAATAAACAGCTTGAGGCCATGAAAAGGTTGGGGGCTTGAGAAAGAGATTAGGAATATCTATTTTCATGATTTATGATGGCATTGATATATTCCTGGTGTGGTGTGAATAGTGTTTTTGGGTGATGTCATGCCGGCGAGTGGTTAAGAGGTTGTCTGACTTTTTCTTGTGTTTTTTTTTGGTGTTTTTTCCCCGCCCCTCCACCTCCAAACAGTTGTAGAGGATGTTTTGAGAAGCCTGACTGTTTTTCGTTCACTTGGTGAATGGCCCACCATGTCGAACTCAGTTCTGGAATCTGATGCAGCAGAGCATGTATAAATGTGTGAATGGTGCCGCTTTCTCACTCAATATGGCCCAATATGGCCCTGCAAGAGCTGAATGTATTGACGGACCCTGCAAATGAATTGAGTCTTTCCACCATTTGTATCCTTTAGAAATCATACTTTCTAGTCAACAAATCTCCATTAGAAAATCTTAACAGATCAATGGAGTGTCTTGGCAAAAGTGGGGAAAAGAAGAACAGCCCTCTGATAGGGATAGTATAAAAGTCTATTTAAATGAAAGCAGGTAGTGCTTGTCCAACCCAGACCTTAAGAGAAACTGTAAAAACAAGCACAGTTTCAGGAGCAGACGGTTTAAATTAGGCCTGAGTAAACATGCTGCCTGGGTCCTCTGTGTGACACTGAATGGTGTGTGTGTGTGTGTGTGTTTGTGTGTGTGTGTGTGTGTGTGTGTGTGTGTGTGTGTGTGTGTGTGTGTGTGTGTGTGTGTGTGTGTGTCAGGATTGCTCAGGCCAAGCCTCACGACCATAAGCCATGCCGGAATAGTGGGCAAATGCCTGCTTTCTTGGAAATGTTAAGTATATGTTTAGCCTTTTCCACTCTTCATGGCTTCTGCAGTTCCCCCAGAGTGTGTCATTTTGCCTCTCTAAACATCCTCTCTACCTGTGCTAACTCAGGAGATGCAGCTAGCTTGCGCTCCTTACATTCAATGGCTCCCCTATACCATGCCAAACTCTTAACTCTTTACTTTCTGTAATTTCCCCTCTAAGACCAGGGTTTTGGTGCAGGTTTTTTGTTTACACCTTCACATGCTTGTTAGGAATCTGCTAAAATCTCAGCTTATAAATTTATTCATCTTAAAGCATATTATTCAGTAAGATGAATGACTGTATTTCCATGACTGTATTTCCTGACACTAAACAGGAAGGGTATGTAGTTATACAGTATCTCACAAAAGTGAGTACACAAAAGTGCTCAGACCATACGCCGCACACTGCATCAAATTGGTCTGCATGGCTTTCGTCCAAGAAGGACGCCTTCTAAAGATGATGCACAAGAAAGCCAGTAAACAGTTTGCTGAAGACGAACAAACTAAGGACATTGATTACTGGAACCATGTCCTGTGGTCTCATGAGACCAAGATAAACTTATTTGGTTCAGATGGTGTCAAGCGTGTTTGGCTGCAACCATGTTAGGAGTACAAAGACAAGTGTGTCTTGCTTACAGTCAAGCATAGGGTGGACCCCAAACACACCTCCAAGACAACCACTGCCTTGCTAAAGAAGCTGAGGGTGAAGGTGAAGGACTTCCATCCTCAAATGGAAGGTGTAGGAGCACAAGGTCTCTAACATGCATTAGCTCCATGATGGTGTCATGGAAGAGTGGAAGAGGACTCCAGTGGCAATCTGTGATGCTCTGGTGAACTCCATGCCCAAGAGGGTTAAGGCAGTGCTGGAAAATAATGGTGGCCACACAAAATATTGACACTTTGGAACCAATTTGCACATTTTCACTTAGGGGTGTACTCACTTTTGTTGCCAGTGGTTTAGACATTAATGGCTATGTGTTGAGTTATTATGAGGGGACAGCAAATTTACACTGTTACATAAGCTGTACACTCACTACTTAACATTGTAGCAAAGTAGCAAAGTGTCATTTCCTCAGTGTTGTCACATGAAAAGTTTTAATCAAATATTTACAAAAATGTGAGAGGTGTATTCACTTTTGTGAGATACAGTATGGCATGGGAGTTTCAAAGGGGGAAATAAAATTAATGTTTGTGTCTCTTTTGCAGAGTATTGTATGCACAATTGTACTGAAGTGGTATCCAAGCCCAGAGATTCTCCATTGCATAAAAGGTTGTGAGGTAAGATGTGTCTTATACAGTGCCCTCCACTAATACTTGCGAGAAAGTATCTTTAATGTTTAACGTTTTTATCTTTTGTTAAACAAAAATCACAAAAATACTCTGCTCTCATGGATATCAAACAATTGGAAACATAACACAGGTTTATCGAAAAAAATCTTTGTTAAATATAGGTGTGCAACAATTATTGGCACCCCTATGATTTCATATGAGAAAAATATATTTGAAGTATATTCCCATTGATATTTAAAAAAAATTTTACACCTTGGTGACTAGGACGTAGAACTTGTTCAACCATGACTTCCTGTTTTACAGGGCTATAAATATGAGGTATAAATATGAGGCCAAAGGTTGTTGAGCTTCACAAAATGGGAAGTGAATGCTCACTTCCCATTTTCACCATCTGGCCCATTTTCACCATCAGGCCAATAATTAAGAATTTCCAGTCAACTGGAAGTCTTATGAATCAACCTTGAATTGGACGTGTGTCTAAAATGTCTCTGTGAAGAGGATGGTTCGAGTGGCCAAAAAATCTCAGACGATCAAAGCTGGAAAACTGCAGAAGTTAGTTGTGTCTTGGGGTCAGTCTCCAAATTACAATCCAAAAGTACAATCCGAAGTCACCTACATCACCACAAGGTGATTGGAAGGGTTTCAAGAAAAAATGTATCCAAAAACAAATGCAAACGTCTTCAGTTTGCTAGACACTATTGGGACTTCAAATGGATTGGGTTCTATTGTCAGATGAAATCAAAATAGAGCTTTTTGGCAATAAACACCAGAGGTGGTGTTGGCACACAGAGAGAGGTAGCCATATGGAAAAGTACCTCATACTCATTTTTAAATACAAAAATATGCACAAAAATATACCAAAATGCATTACTGACCACAAAATCAAGGTCCTGCCATGGCCATCCCAGTCCCCTGACTTGAAATTCATAGAAAACCTGTGGGGTGAACTGAAGAGGAGAGTCCACCAGTGTGGACCTCGAAATTTGAAGGATCTGGAGAGATTCTGTATGGACGAACTGTCTCAGATCCTTTACCATGTATTCTCCAACCTCATCAAGCATTATAGATGAATACTCAGTGCTGTTTTCTTGGCAAAGGGAGGGAGCACAAAGTACTGACTAAAAGGGTGCTAATAATTGTGGCACACATTTTAACAAGGATATATTTTTTGATAAACCTTAACAAAAGATCAAAAGGTTAAACAATAAAGATAATTTTTTGCTCATGTTTACCAAGGGTGCCAATATTAGTGTAGGGCACTGTTGCATTCCCATCCATTTAAGTCACATAAAGTTCCTCTATGGCAGTAGTACCATTATTTGCTTTTTTGTGATGAATACAGGGGAACTGGATTGGCAAATATGGTCTCTTCTGTTTATTTAGAGAGGAGGATTTGTTTCTTTTGGATTTTAAAGGATCCTATAATCTTTTAAAGCCTTTCTTTTAAAGTACTAATGTGCTACTGGCAAATACTACTATTGGTTGTACTTTAAACACTTACTTAAATTAAAAAATCCCATTTAAGAAACCTTCCAACAGATCATCCTAAATAAAGCAGCACAGTAATGCAGCAGTGATGGCAGATCACTCTTCACCATTTTTTATTTGTGTCCAAACGATAGTCTTTTGAACCAGCCACATTCTGATCCACTTTTATTCACAGGATAATTAGCAGTCCCCTGGAAAGAATAATTTCACGAGATGATTTAAAACTTAAAAGGTCACAGGTGTGCCAAGCAACCTTTGGAGCCTGTCAGGATGGAAATATGTAGTAACTCTCAAGGGAGACACGTATAAGTTTAATAGTGCTTTAGTTTCCCAATTAAGAGAGGTCTCCATCTACAGACTCAGGAATACCAACTCAGTTTTTCCTGGGTGACATACTTGCAACAGACTCTGTCTGTGTGCCTGTGTGTATTTTTGCATGGTGTGGATCTATGTGTGAATGCCTCTCTCTCACGCTCCATCTCTCTGTAATTACAGAGGACAGATTTATTCTGGCTGCATTCTGTAAGTTTGTAATCATTATGAAGTCTTGTGTATGCATTGCATTTAATTCAAAATATATTCACTGTGCAAAAATGTTTTTTCTCTCTTCTGTAGCCTTTCATGGGTGATAACTACTGCGATGCCATCAACAACCGAGCATTCTGTAACTATGATGGTGGAGACTGCTGTCATTCTACTGTCAAAACTAAAACGGTGAGCTTATGTTGCGTTTGTGTTAAAAAATTAATTGTTTTTCACTATTTAAGATTTAAGACTATTATTTGTTATTTCAGCAGTGGGTATATAGCTTTCATCTAATAAGCACAGTATTTGGACTGTGTTTCATTTTGTAGACCATTAAAGTTGCTTACTACAAAGAATACTGGGTTTTCCCTGATGTACTTATCCATTTATTACTTTATCCTCCTCCTTTTAACAAGTGACCTCTTCATATCTTGACTAGCTCAATCAGTTCCTGACTAGAAACATGTGAATTCTCATACAGCTGGTATGGCTGCTGTTATGGCTTCAGTAGAAATAGACATGTTAATGAATTTACAATTTGCTACCTTTTTTAAAAAAAAAATGATTTCATCAAATCAAGCATTCGTTCCTCTCACCATTATATCAAAAAGGTGTCACAAAACTACATACTGGCATCCTGAATATTTAAAGCCTAAACATGATGCTGGTTCTACCACCTTGGTGGTTTACAATTTAAGTGTCTCTCTTCCCTTTTAGTAGTTTAGTGAATTGATGTTGTTTTTCCAAAGGCATTGTTCAACACAAGAACTTAGGAGGTCTACACTGGCATTCATTTCAGATGTCCTAAAGAATCAGCTGCCAGCTGCATGTCTGTTTTGGACAGACTGCATATGTTTAAATACAGTCTCCCACAATGTCACAGCATATATCACATCACTCTTCTCTAAGCCTGATGTAAGCCAAGGTCTTTTCCTCCCAAATGCACCATCAATAGGGCGTAATTACTCTCACTGGACCCATGAGCTATTGGGAAAATCTGGTCTGAGTGGCTCACTGCAGACAGAAAAGCAATAGTGACACAAAGCATCCTAATGGTTCTGTGGGACTTGAGGAGGGCCAGGTCATGATGAGTCTTTGCTGTCAAATAATGTGGACTGCCATTTTGGACATTAGATCACACTATCAATAGATACAGAATAGATATCAATATATACATACATACATACATACATACACACATATGAAGACTAATTATGTTGGCAAATATAATAACATTTCTGTTATTATTCTTTTGTCAATGCTTGCCAAAGCATATCCTCATCTCAACACTAATTTGAAATATTTATAGCAATTCAGGAATAATGTAAAATAAAATGAAAATTAATTAAGTAAATGGAAAAAGCTAAATTAATGGTAAAATTGAGTAAAACACTAATCTTATAGAAAGATTATATGATTCTGTGTGTTTTTGGACATACCTTGGGGACTTGACTTCAATTAATCTCAATTATTTCTCTGCAGAATTGTTATTTATTTCTCCAATGTTATGGCTAAAAGACAAAAAACTGCCTATTGGCTCACAATATTCCCAAGAAGACTATCAACAATAAGCTTATCTCCCTGGCTCCTGGTAGTCTAAGTGACGTCAATATGGATAAGGTTGGTTGTTGTCAGAATATCTAGAGGCTTTTAGATTTGGAAGAGTCAGTGAAGGGTTTTTGGGTTTTTCTGACTCCTCTGGTTATTGCATGCACATCTCACCTTGATTACATTGTTGTTTCTTGTGTACATGCTTGTCATCCTCTTTTGACATGCATGATATTTATATTACACAGATGTCAGGGTACCACCAGCCAGAAGGAAAGCTGCCTGCATTTATGTTTCCTGATTTTAGCTTTCAAAGTAATTTCCTCCCAAAGTAACATAATGGCTCATTCAAAGCTGGAAACATGGAGTCTCTATTATACACGTTGAATGTACTTTTTGTTGTTTTCCTTTGTTTATTTATGTCATTCTTTGTCTCAAGGAATTACTTTTTTTTATTAAATTTTTTTTTACCTTAGGTGGACTTAAATTATTCACAGACGTGTCTCTGGATAGTCATTTCAGCTATTAGCCAAGGTTATGATAATTACGTCTCCAAAACAAACGTGCAGCCCAGAGAGCGTGAATAATGGCTTTTGGTCTTCTGAGCTGTGCTTTTTTAAAAACAATTGTTAAGATGCTTGAGGGAAATAAAAACATTTACACACATTTACACAAGCACACATACAGGCAGTGACTGTAGAACTGTAATAAGGAGTATGATGATGGCGGAAAGTTGTCAGCTAGAGCTTGTGGGCCAGAATGAATGGGCCAGATTTATACTTGGGAAAATCCCCCATAGTGTACAGTATGTGGACAGTGAGAGGGAAACCCTGGGTGTTTCTCGGGGCAATATGAGGCCATTCCTCCCTCCACTGCTCCCTGCACAAGAGAGCCCTTGTTCCTCTGCTCCCATACATGTTTTTTTTCTTTTTTCTTTCGCCCTGAGACCCTGGCTGCGTCCGAAATCGCATATTGTGATGGTACATACTGCACTTGATGCAGAACCTACTGCACTGCCGTTGAAACAGTACGTTCTAATTAGTATGTGTGTGTAGTATGAATACAATCCCGGACATCAAACATCCGCAATGACCTTCGACGTCATCATGAACACAAAAATCTTAAAGGGACATCCAGATTAAAGCAACTGCACTAACGGCAAAATGCCCATCAGGAAAATTAACTGAATTAGTCATGTAATGTGGGCAGTGTTAACCGGCTGAGGTAAATTCGTTACCGTTTGCCTGGCCGGCTAAGGTATGATGGAGATCACAAAAAAAGGTTTCAACACTGTGACAACTGTTTTCTTGTTTAAACCTTCAACAAATTAACAATTTATTCAGGTATTGTTAAATAAGTCCTGTTTAACAATGTTTAATACTTAAAAAGAACCGACGCGCTGTCTTCCATGATTTTTTTTCTGAGCTCGTCCTCACCAATCCTGTTGCATTATGGGAATTTTTGACTCGCATATTGTCCATCGGTTGCACGCTGCATAATCTCACCTGAATTCATCTGGGTATTTCTCACATACTGTTTCTCACCTACTGAGAATTCAGACATACTATTCCTTTGGCATACTGCTTTTCGCCTACTGTGTAGTAACATAGTTTACGATTTCGGAAGCAGCCCCTGTCCTGCTGCTACTCTGCTATGTCCACCTTGACAGGCATGCCCTTTAACTCAGTGCATACTGACATACTGCAAACAATGTATTACTGTGCTGTTTACAGACAAAGTGGCATGACTTTGGGTTTAGTGTGAATGCTTCAGTGTGAATGCTTCATGGATGACGTGCAGTTTTGCGGGCTTTAAATCGAGAGAGTTTTACAAAGGTAACATGGCTGACCTTAAACATGTTTTACTATACTATTGGATGCGGGATTCATGCAGGTTTGTTTATAGCACAGAATGTGGCCTTTTCTGCTTGTATTGATGAAATGAGTGGCTCTTTTCCAGGTGATTCCATTCCCCATGTCATGTGACACCCGAGAAGACTGTGCATGTCGAGACCCCAATGCACAGGAGAACAATAAAGGAATTCGGCACCGTACACTGGGCTGAGGCCGGACCACTGGAGGTCCTCTTGGTACCCAACAGGGGAAAAACAATAAAACAAAAAACCTTTCTCTCTCCATGCTGCTTACTAGAGGGCCATTCCACTCATGCTGTACCCTGACATGCCTGCCGATGAGCCCTTGCCCACTATGGTATGCTGTTCAACAAGCAAACGACACACTATAATATATAATGCTAAATAGGTTTCAATTATGGATGGAAGGCCCAACTTGACAGTTTATTGTTTAGTATTCCCTATTCAATATTTTTAAGGCGCAACTGCAGCTAAGTATTTAGAAAGCAACACAAAGAAAACATTTTCATGATCTCATTGTTTTTTGTTTTTTTTTGTGTGTTTTTTTCGAGATAAACCATTCATTATTAATATGACCAATGAAAAGCAAGAAAGGAAAGATGAGAAACACCATCAGTCTTGAAAATTTCAAAGATGGCACTTCAGAGATATCACTTAAGCTATTCATAAAAGTTCTCCCACCCATGTCCTTCAGTTTCCCACTGATGTGTTTAACAACAAATGATCTACTACAGCATAGGAAAAGTAAAATCCTCTTTAAAGAAGACTAGCACTTCCGAGGCATTTTGACAAATGTTTTTCTAGAGCCAAAAGCAGCACTGAGCTGTGTGAAACATAGGAACCATGAGGTGTATCTCCATGATGGATTGGAAGATGTTGAGGGATGCAATAAATCAACAAAAGAAACCTGCAAATCACCAAGAAATATGCACACCTGAATCTGAAAAGTATCAACTCTTTTTATTAGCATTTTATTGAATGAATGCCTCTTTCAAAAGAGTGTGTAATTGAGAGCAAGGGATCAATAATAAGAGAAGAAGGGTTGCTGCTAGATTTCCTGCTTGGGCCGTGCAGACAGATATTTCTGCAGAGTGTGCATACAGATTGCACTCCATCTTACCTCCTGCCATAATGCAGCTATATACAGTACATTTAAAGGTATTTTAGAAAGCTTACACAACTCTAACACATGTTTAGATACGCATTTATCAGCCTGTAGGACTTACATATAAGATTTCTGGACTATATTTACATATCATGCCTTCTAACAACTTATTAAACAAAACATTTGTTTTAACAACGATCATGCTTAGAAAAATCCAGTACTGTCATAGTAAGCATAGTTTACAAAATTGTCACCAAAGTAACTTGCATGATCAACTTGTCAGAGAGACATGCTGCTATGAGACCTGCTGACTGATAGTGTTGTGCTGAGACACGCTAACAGTACTAACTGTGTGAGTACTTTTGCATTTCAGTATATGCAATATGTCAGTCCTTTTTCAACAATATAGTTGTACTTTATTTGACTGAGCCAGTTCAAATGCTGAACATTCAATTGTAATAATGACATCAGTAGTAATTATCACACCCTGACTAGCATAGCCTTTCTGAGGTACAGTGCCCTCCACTAATATTGGCACCCTTGGTAAATATGAGCAAAGAAGGCTGTGAAAAATTATTATTATTGTTTAACCTGTTGATCTTTTGTTAAAAACATTTCCCAAAAATACTCTCATGGATATCAAACTATTGCAAACAAAACTATCTTTTAAAAAATATCTTTGTTAAATATAGGTGTACAACATTTATTGGCACCCTTTGTGCTACCTCCCTTTGTCAAGATAACACCTCCGAGTCTCCTCATATAACGCCAGATGAAGTTGGAGAACACATGGCAAGGGATCTGAGAACATTCCTCCATAAAGAATCTCTCCAAATCCTTCACATTTTGAGGTCCACACTTCTGGACTTTACTCTTCAGTTCACCCCACAGGTTTTCTATGGGTTTCAAGTAAGGGGACTGGGATGGACATGGCAGGACCTTGATTTTGTTGTCAGTAAACCATTTTTGTGTTGATTTTGATGTATGTTTTGGATCATTGTCCTGCTGGAAGATCCAACCATGGCCCATTTTAAGCTTTCTGGCAGAGGCAGACAGGTATTCATTTAATATCTGTTGATATTAGATAGAGTCCATGATGCCATGTATCCTAACAAAATGTCCAGGTCCTCTGGCAGAAATACAGCCCCAAAACATTAAAGAATCTCCAACATATTGAACCTTGGGCATGAGGTACTTTTCCATATGGCTACCTCTCTGAGTGCACCAAAACCACCTCTGGTGGTTATTACCAAAAAACTCTATTTTGGTTTTATATGACCATAGAACCCAATCCTATTTTAAGTTCCAGTATTGTCTGGTGAAGTGAAGATGCTTGAGTTTGGTTTTGGATGAGACTAGAGGCTTTTTTCTTAAAAGCCTTCCAAACAACTTGTGGTGATGTAGGTGACTTTGGATTTTAGTTTTGGAGACTTTCTGACCACAAGATGCAACTAACAATTCTAAAGCTGTGAACTTTGAAGATTTTTTGGCCACTCTAACCATCCTCTTCACAATGCATTGAGACAATATAGACACAATATTGACAATATAGACTGGAACATCTTGATTAATTTCATGATGGTGGAAATGGGCATTTTCAATGATTGTGCTATTTTCTTATAACTACTTCCCATTTTGTGAAGCTCAACAACCTTTTGCCACACATCACAGCTATATTTGACATATGTGTTACCTCACATTTGTACCCCTTTGAAACACGAAGTCATGGTTGAACAATTTCCTGTTCCCACTCATCCAGGTGTAAAAAAAAATGTAAAAATTTGTGTCATGATTTCCCCTCACGCTAAGTGCTAGAGCACGCAACGCGCTCCGAAGCACAAGCACACGCTTCCAGGTTTCAGTGACACTGACTTTGTTTACTTATGACATGTGTGTTTTGCTGTGATTTCTGTCCTGTTTCTGCCCCTGTATCGTCATTGGTTGCTTCCCATATGTGTCATTAGTCCCAGCTTTTTTGTGTTTCACCCTGATTATGTTTAGTACTTAAACCCCTAGTGTCTCTTTGTTCATCGCGAAGTATTGTGTGAGTGTATTCACAGTGCCAGGCCTTTGTTGATCATGTTCCATTTCAAGTTTTTTGATCTCGCATTTAGTTTCTCATTTTGTGGTTTGTCTTGCCTAGTTTATGCCCATTTGCCTGACCATTTGCCTATTTTGGACCATGCTTTTGATTCACGATTTGGATTTGTCTGCCTGCCTCTCTTTAATAAAGCTCTTATCTGCATTTGCATCCTTCCTAACCTATATATATTTTTTTCATATGAATTCATAGCGTTGCCAATAATTGTTCTACACCTATATTTAACAAAGATTTTTCATAAACCTGTTTTTTAAACAAAAAGGATAAACAGTAAAGACCATTTTCACAGCCTTCTTTGTTCATATTTACCAAAGGTACCAATATTAGTGGAGGGCACTGCACTGTAAGCTTTTGACAGAAAAAACACAAAGTAAAACACAAAGATTGTCTTTGTCATGTCATTCCTTCATTCATTCATTCATCTTTTTGATGAACCTCTTTATCCTGGTCAGGGTTGCGGTGGATCTGGATCCTGTCCCAGCAACACTGGACATGTGACAGGAGTACACCCTGAATGGGACACCAGTCTATTCCAGTTCACTATGCTCACACTCATTCACACACTCAATCACATGGGCAATTTAGACATTAGGAAAACATGCAAAACTCCACACAGACAGTAACCCGAGCTCAGGATCAAACCAGGGACCCTGGATTTGGGACTAATGGCTATAGTGACTAATACTGTACAACAACAACAAAAACAAATAAATACATTTTCCTTCAAAATAGGTCGAATTCATGAGGTGTTTCATATTCCAGAGTAACTTATTGTCTACAAAACACACTACCAATTTGTACAAGTTTCCTCCTAGACATTATTGGTGGTTCTCTGCAAATGTGCATCCTCCTCATTGACCTGTCAAAGTTCCATTGTTAGCATCAACGTTTAAAACTAAATTCAGTTCATTTATCATTTATACAATTATAATTTGTAGACTGCAAACAATGTCAAACAAGAATAAATTATATTGTCATTGATATGATCTTTCTTGCAGTATTGACATTAGTAAACTCATACACTTTGCAGGTCATGTCTACGCATGAAAAAAAAATAAAAAGCAGATGGATTGTAACAATAGTTATAAATATTTTTTAATCATAGTATTCTATCTACTGTGCATTATCAGTATAAGGGGAATGCATAGAGCCATTTTCATTTAGAGGTGAGTTGAGAATATGGCTTCAGATTTTAATAACATTTTTCAACAGATTGCATGTAATGTGTTATCCTTAGATTATTTAGTAGACTAGTCTATAGCTGCATTCCAATCAGTAATATCTTGTAGTCCCATGTGCACTTTCCATCCATGCCTGTGCACAGTCACAATATGACCTCATCCAGCTGCAGAATGGCATAGAGACATTTATCTTGCACAGTGTCCATGAACCCTGCCCCACACACTCACACTGTGGCTTCCTCTTGTGCATCTGTTACTGATAATGTGGGAACAGCAGTAGATGTTGATACATAGCTGCATAAATGCAAGACTGCACATTCAGCAGAGACTGGTTGTGTCAGTTCAACACATGATCTCAGCAGAAGGTTTTTATGGAATTAGTTGGAAGCAACTGTGACAACAGGAATATATGGGATAGATGGTTTTGGGATAGATGTAGTATGTAGATTATTTTATGATGGCTTTGGATTTGGTGGCACATTCTTAAACTGTATCATTAAAAATCTGTATTTTTATCATTCACCTCAGTTACTGCACTTGTCTTTGTAAAGTTGTTTGTCAATATAGAAGAAAAAATATATATATATAAAAACTCAGATTAAAAAAATAAGATATGTTTAACATACAAAAGCTGCTATGGTCAGACAGTTAATTTGTAATTAGTACATGAAATAATATTCTTAGTGTAGTCCATCATAATGTACTTTTTTTTTTTTTTTTTTTTACTTTGTTCATTTCTTTGACAAAGATCTAAATATAAAGGTAGGAAGAAATAACAAAACAAACTTCAGGAAGGAGATCCAAATAAACTCAGAATACAGCTATCCAACAGAACAACCCCAGCACCAACAGAAAATGCATGGCAATAAAGACCATGTAAGTAGCACAGCAGTGAGCTTAACTTTTATCATTCAAACTTAGTCTGTTTTCAATTATCAGCGTATATTGTGATATTAAGTCTTTAAAATGTCTTTATCCTCTGTGTTAGATTGTATGCTATTATATGTAATAATAAATACAAAAATATTGCTGCTTTATACATGTATATCACTTGGAAAGAGTGCCTAGGACAAATGCCAGTACATATGTAATTTCACAAAGCAGTATCAAAACCAATTTCACTTCAGAAGGGCCCACTTGTTCTTTTACAGTAAATGTCTGCTTTTATTTTCTACAAAAAATAAATGTAAATCCTGTTTTCTTTTTTTGTTTGTTTGGGTTTTTTTTTTTTCATTTTAAGTCATGAAAACCTACATTGAATCAAGTGAAGCCTGATGTAAATGTCAGAAGATAAAACATTCTACTGTAAAATCAACAGGATCCATTTTGCTGTACCTCATGCTTGGAATGTTTGCTGCTTACCTATTCAGTATTTTAGTAATTTAAATCACTTAGCAATATACAATGTTGTAAATAATAGAATTATTTATTAAGAATGTGGGTGTTTTTATTTATATTTACACAGTGTTCATCTAAGTTATTTTTGTATGTCTCTGATGTAAATGTTACTTGGTGTCATTAAAAGTTTGTGAGTTGTTTTCCTCCTCTCACACTCATTGTCAGTTTATTATTTTTCGTTAAAAGCCACAGGTTATACCTTACTGCAAACAAGAAATGACCCTTCTCTGTATGAATGTTTCTCTTCTTTAAGTGAAATGTTAGAAAAACTGTCAGATGGGAAAATCTGCACAAAGCTCCCCTTTGCTCTATTGAAGTCCCAACCTGTTTAAATTCAACGTGTGCATTAAATTCAGTGGATATGCCTAGGGAACTAAATTCTTGTGTGCATACAGTAGACATCCACTCTGAAAAGATCAGGGATTCAAGATGTTCATATGGTTAAATGTAAATTGTTGAAAACATAAGTAAAGCAGCAGAAGGCTGGATGCGGTTTAGCGGCTGATATTTGACTGCATATATTATTCCGTTTCCCCTGTAAGTAAAGAGCAGCATGGTTCATTCATTTTTAGCATTGTGGATGGTTTCATCCAACATCCAACAATCAGAATTAATTTTATTCTCTTCTTTTTCCAGATTAAGTTATTGTTATTATACTGAATTCCTAAATTAAAGTAGTTATTATTTTAGCTGTCTAGCACAGTATATTGGAGTTCAAATTAAATAATTAATAGGAGCTCAAAGTGCAGACTTTTGGTTTAATTTAAGGGTATTCTGGTGAACAAAATAATAATTACAGGATTTTTTTGTGTTTATATTATATTATATTTAATATTTTTATATGTCTCCCAGTTTTTAAAGGACCAAAAGTAAGGACAAACTAACAATCAAAAGTTAAATTGTCATATTTGATACTTGCTTGCAAATCCTAATCCAAGTCTGGAATAGGCATCAACAGATGCTGGGGTTCTCCTCTGGTGGTGCTCATGATAACGACCCCAAACACACCTCCAAGACAACCACTGCCTTGCTAAAGAAGTTGAGGGTGAAGGTGAAGGACTGGCCAAACATGTCTCCAGACCTAAACCCTATTGAGCATCTGTGGGGCATCCTCAAACGGAAGCTAGATGAGCATAAGGTCTCTAACATCCACCACATCTGTGATGTCATCATGGAGGAGTGGAAGAGGACTCCACTGGCAACCTGTGAAGTTCTGGTGAACTCCATACCCAAAAAGGTTAAGGCAGCACTGTAAAATAAAGGTGGAAACACAAAATATTGACACTTTGGGCCCAATTTGGACAGTTTCACATAGGGGTGTACTCACTTTTGTTGCCAGCAGTTTAGACATTAATGGCTGTGTGATGAGTTATTTTGAGGGGATAGCAAATCTACACTGTTATATAAGGTGTACACTCACTAGTTTACCTTGTAGCAAAGTGTAATTTCTTCAGTGTTGTCACATGAAAAGATATAATCAAATATTTTAAAAAATGCAAGGGGTGTACTCACTTTTGTGAGATTATATATATAAATATATATATATATATATATATATATATATATATATATATATATATATATATATATATTCTTTTTAGCAATAAACTGATTAGTATGCATTGTCAGTTTTCCATATGGATCCTTGATGTGTTGTTCATGCTTTATTGTTGTCATATCCCATGCCATGACTCAGTTTCCCAGGAAGCAACACTCACCACCCACGCACATGTGCGCTCACCGTCCCCAGAGTTCTAATCTCACACACCTGTCACCAATCACACACACACACACTCTAACCACAGCATATAGAGAGTCATTCATTACTATGACTTTGCGAAGTATACGTTCAGTTGACTTGTTCTCTGTCGTTTCCATGCTGTTGTCTCTAGTTTTGGTTCACTTAGTTTCCTCGACTTTAGATTACGTTTCCGACTAGGCTTCCTGCCTTCCCCTCTATTGTTTTGTTCAGCCGATCGCCTGACCTCTGCCCGCCTTACGACCACGTCCTTAGAACGCCATTTTATCCACGCACTACGTCTGCCGCCCGATTCTGATTCTGTGAACCCCCCCCAGTAAGTGACAGAATACTTCGCCTTCCAATGGAAGCAGCGGGTGATCCGGGTTGGCAGCAAGCCATTGACGGCCACGGCCGGCTGATCTGCAACGATGACCAACACCTAGCCAACCTGATTGAGCAGGTAGGTAGCCTAAATCAAGCCGCGACATTCGCTACAGCGGCGACAACGCGTTTACCTCACACACCAGTACCGGAGAAATACGGGATCCAGCACACTGCCGGGTTTTCTCCTACAATGCTCCCTGTTCTTTTCGACCTACCCAGACATGATGGAGAGTCAGAAGATTATCCATTTTATGGAACTTTTGACCAGGAGAGCTCTGCTCTGGGCCACAGCAGAGTGGGAGCAGGGAGATAGCATCATAACCATCTATGATCAACTGAGAACGAGATTCCGAATCGTCTTTGATCACTCTCCAGACAACAGGGAGATAGGGGAGGAATTATTAAACCTGAAACAAGGATCACGTTGCGTGGCAGATTATGCTCTCGAATTTCGCACTGTAGCAGTGAGGAGCGGATGGAACCAACCCGCCCTAAAACTATGTTTCGCCAGGGATTAAATTCTGACATCGTGACCGAACTGGCATGTAGTGATGACCAACTAACGCTCGACTCGATAATTAACCTGGTGATTCCCCTTGATCATCTGCTACAAGGCCGCCGCCACGTACGCAGCGAGGTGGATGTGGCAGTGCAAGGTCCCCCAATTGAACCCATGCAGTTGGGTCAGACACGGGTTAGCATGGAGGAGAGAGAACGAAGGCGCCGCAAGCAGCGCTGTTTTTACTGCGGCGAGGAAGGTCACTTCGTTCAACAATGCCCTCTCAAGCAATGCCATGCCCGAGGGGAGAAAGCAGCCGCTAAGCAGCATCGGCCAGGGGTAAGTTTGGGTTCAGCAACACAGCGCTCATTTCAATCAGCATTTTTAATGTGAGTCATCTTAGAGTACTCAGGGTTATCTTGTATTTTAGAAGCGCTGATCAACTCATGTTCAAATCTCACCTCCGGTTATCATCCACAAGCTAATGGCAAAGTAGAACGAGTCAATCAAGAATTGGGCCGATTCCTCCAAACTTTCTGTGTGCCTAACACCGAAGGTTGGAGCAAATTTCTACCATGGGCCGAATACGCCCAAAATTTGCTCCAACATTCTGCCACAAATCTCACCCCATTCCAGTGCATACTTGGATACCAACATCCACTATTTCCCTGGAATGCGACTCCCACAGTATCACTTGCAGTTGACCAGTGGTTCCAACGTAGTGAGCAAGTCTGGGCCGACACGCACCAGTGCCTGAGACAGGCCGCAAACACATACAAGTGCAAAGCTGATCACCACCGCAGTGAACATCCATGTTATCAACCCGGCGACAGAGTATGGTTATCCACCAAGGACTTAAGGCAACCACATAGCTGCAAGAAACTCATCCCAAGATACACTGGGCCCTTCAAGATCCTCAAAAAAGTCAATGAGATTACCTATCGTCTGGAACTGCCACGACACAGTCGCATCACCCCCTCCTTCCACGTGTCATGTCTTAAGCCAGTTGTCACCGGACCTCTAGCCACAGAAGTGCCCTCCAAAACCCATCCGATTCCTCTGGGGATTGACGAACAACCAGCGTACTTAATCAAGAAGATCATCAACTCTAGGCACAGGAGAAACAAGCTTGAGTATTTAGTCGAGTGGGAGGGCTACGGACCAGAGGAACAATGCTGGATCCCTAAACAGGACATATTGGTTCCACAGCTCATTAGACACTTCCATGCAACTCATCCTGATCTTCCAGGTCCACAACCCCAGGGGAGACCCAGAAAGATCTCTGCTCTCGGAGTGAGCCCTTGGGGGGGAGGGGGTATTCTGTCATATCCCAGTCATGCCATGACTTCCCAGGAAGCAACACTCACCACCCATGCATGCGTGCACTCACCGACCTCAGAGTTCTAATCTCACACACCTGTCACCAATCACCTGTCACCAATCACACACACTCTCTCACCACAGCATATAGAGAGTCATTCATTACTATGATTTTGTGAAGTATATGTTCAGTTGACTTGTTCTCTGTCGTTTCCAAGCTGTTGTCTCTAGTTTTGGTTCACTTAGTTTCCTCGACCTTAGATTACGTTTCCGACTACGCCTCCTGCCTTGCCCTCTATTGTTTTGTTTGGCCGATTGCCTGACCTCTACCCGCCTTACAAATACATCCTTAGAATGCCCCTTTATCCACACACTACATTGGCCGCCCGCTTCTGCTTCCGTGTCCTGTTGAATTATGTGTCATTATGTGAGTACTGAATTGAGTTTTCTTTAGCGGGCTTATTATGCTTTGATGGTGAAATAAATACACGCACATAATGTCAAAACTCAGGTCTGGCCGAGTATTCATGCAAACACAGTTGGTTATGTCTTAATTGAATGTAAACATTTGGGGAAAAAATATGTGGTGTCAATAGAGTGTATTGAATCTGTGCATTAAAGTGACATAAGTTTAAAAAACCTTCATCTGTCTGTGTCATTAATGTTAATCAAATAACAAAAGACAAATAGAAAATCATTCCCTCACTCATTTGACTGAATAACTTCTGTAACTGAATAACTTCTGTTTATTTTGTTTTACATTTAATTGCTTTATTCAGTTTCCATAGAATTTCTTACTTGAATACTACTGATAGACCTACTTGTGAAAATGTATCATTATCGTGAAATAAGATTGTAGTCATCCATCCCTAAACATTAGCATTTGGTGATTCCGGTCTTTAATTTCATGTATAATGTTAAATGTACTTCTTAAAATAGTAAATATTATAATCCATGCTGATAGGGATTTCTTTTTTATTTTAGGAATTAAAATTTTAAAAAGTTAACCAAACAGAGCTGTGTTCAGAAATGAGTTTGTTGTCATTCATAGACAGATTAAAAGCAATAATAAAACATGAAGCTTCTTGTTATGACCTGCTGCTAAATGTAACTCTACTCTGTACTATCTCTCTCAGTCTATATATCTGTGGGGGAGACGCATCAAATCATTGAAATGTCAACTTGAACTGGAGGACATGATATAGTGTGTTACAATAACAAAACAGGTTAATTTGTATTTTCATAAATTTTTTACATAATAAGTTCTACATATACCTCTATACAGCTTTTTTTCTTTGAAACTTTATTTTTTTTTATTTATCTTTATTTTTTTTATAGGAATCTAGTTGAGGTGTTGATGACATGAAATAAAAATATTAAATGGCAATAGCAAGATGCAATAGTGGTGTTTTTTGTTACATTTACTGTATGTTGCCATTGGTTTATGAAGGTTAAAATATTAATTTAACAGCTCAGTGTTGAGTTTACCATTGCGATCTTTTTTCAATTTATTTACTTTCTGGACTTGGCTGGACTCAACTCGGCCATTAAAGAATCAGACTTGAGTCCAACGCAGCCCCTTTTGGACTCGGACTTGGATTCGATTGTTTAAGGACTTGGTCTTGCCTCGACAAAGGTGGACTCGGACCAAACACTAGTAGCCACATATAATAAGACGACCGAGTCGATTCTGATAATTATTATTTACAGACCCCCAGGGCCATATTCTGCATTCATTTACATTTACATTTATTCACTTAGCAGACGCTTTTATCCAAAGCGACTTACAAATAAGCAAAGCGATATATCAAGCAGGGAACAATACAAGTAGTGCTACTATACAAGATCCATTAATTGAATACCAGAGGAAGCAAAGTGTACAGAGTAGAGGTGTAAGTGCATTGTCTTTTTTTTTTTTTTTTTTTTAGGAGTTGGTTAGGTGTTCTCGGAAAAGGTGGGTCTTTAGCTGTTTTTTGAAGATAGTGAGAGATTCTGCAGTCCGGAATGAGGTCGGAAGAGCATTCCACCACTGGGGAACGGTAAGCGTGAAGGTCCTGGAAAGGGACCTTACGCCTCGCTGAGTGGGAACTACTAAACGTCGGTCGCTAGTCAATCGCAGATTGCGAGAGGGAATGTAGGCCTTCAGGAGAGAGTTGAGGTAGTAGGGTGCTGTTCCTGACAAGGTCTTGTAGGTGAGCATCAAGGCCTTGAACTTGATGCGGGCAGCTACAGGAAGCCAGTGGAGGGAGATGAAGAGGGGTGTGACATGAGTAGTCTTGGGCTGGTTGAAGACAAGGCGCGCTGCAGATTTCATCTCGAACCTGGCTGTTTCTTTAGACAAAGCATTAATTGGCTTCAGTTGGATTCAGAAGGGATCAATAAGAATGTAATAGGATCCACTCATAATGGTGGTCACACTCTTGACCTTATACTAACATATGGATTAAATATAGAAAATATAGTCACATTTTAGGAGTCTGAAGCACAGTCAGATCATTATCTCTTCCAGTTTAAATTGTATATTAATCATAATTGTCATGTATCAGGGAGGGAACTCTGGACTTCAGTTCCCAGCAGCCACTGCACCGTACTCAAAAGTCACATGACCACCTGCACCTGAATCACTTTCTGGTTAATGAGCACTCTTATATATAGCCAAAGTTTGCACTGCGTCCTTGTCTCATGTTGTTTTACTTTCCCATTTCCATGTTATGTTTCTGTTAGTTTATGTTTAGTCCTTGCCACAGTGTTTTGCATTAGTCATAGTATCTTTTGTGTTTAGTTGGTTTATTTAATATTGCGTTTAAAATTCCGCACCTGCATCCGTCTCCACCTTTTGAATCATGACAATAATATGCGCACCTTACCACACTACTGCGTCAAGCATACATTCATGTCAGTTACTGCACAGAGTTTTATCAATAACCTCCCAGTTTTATCAACTATGATTGGATCACCATCTGATACCAAAGAACTTGATCAGCCGACCAAATGCTTAACGTCAACATTGCGCTGCATGCTAGATAAGGTAGTTCCACTTAAAAAAAAAATAATAATTAGAGAGAAAAAACTAGCACCCTGTTATAATGGTCACACATGCAACTTAAAACAGACCACTTGAAAATAGAATGTACAGTGCCTTTCGAAAGTATTCGGCCCCCTTGAACTTTTCAACCTTTTGCCACATTTCAGGCTTCAAACATAAAGATATAAAATTTTTATTTTTTGTGAAGAATCACCAACAAGTGGGACACAGTTGTGAAGTGGAACGAAATCTATTGGATATTTTAAACTTTTTTAGCAAATAAAAAACTGAAAATTTTTTTTTGAAAATTATTCAGCCTCTTTATTTTCAGTGCAGTAAACTCACTCCAGAAGTTCAGCGAGGATCTCTGAATGATCCAATGTTGTCCTAAATGACTGATGGTGATAAATAGAATCCACCTGTGTGTAATCAAGTCTCTGTATAAATGCACCTGCTCTGTGATAGTCTCAGGGTTCTGTTGAAAGCGCAGAGAGCATCATGAAGACCAAGGAACACACCAGGCAGGTCCGTAATACTGTTGTGGAGAAGTTTAAAGCCGGATTTGGATACAAAAAGATTTCCCAAGCTTTAAACATCCCAAGGAGCACTGTGCAAGTGATCATTTTGAAATGGAAGGAGTATCAGACCACTGCAAATCTACCAAGACCTGGCCATCCCACTAAACTTTCAGCTCAGACAAGGAGAAGACTGATCAGAGATGCAGCCAAGAGGCCCATGATCACTCTGGATGAACTGCAGAGAACTACAGTTTTTTATTTGCTAAAAAAAAGTATATATCCAATAGATTTCGTTCCACTTCACAATTGTGTCCCACTTGTTGGTGATTCTTCACAAAAAATAAAAATTTTATATCTTTATGTTTGAAGCCTGAAATGTGGCAAAAGGTTGAAAAGTTCAAGGGGGCCGAATACTTTCGCAAGGCACTGTAAATGGTGTCAAACCAAATTGGCAGTATTTCCAACAGCATGGAAGGAGAGCCTCCTGAACTATAGATAATCTCTTAGTGCTGCTAGATAAATCTATCTCTCCACGCTGACTGAATATAAAAAAAAATAATAATTCTAAAATATTATGTAATACTGTAGCACAATTAACTAGGAATAAGACCGCAACTTAAACCATCATTATATAGCAGCAATGATTTCATGATTTTTTTTTCATTGGCAAAACTGAAAGTATTAGACAAAAGAATTCAGACCATTACTTTAAAGTCATACTGTAAAGTCATAAGTCATACAACCACAATTCCCAAAAAGTTGGGACAGTGTGGAAAATTTTAATAAAAACAAAGAGGAGTCATTTGTAAATGTATTTGACTCGAAGTTAAGCAAAAACCAAGACACGGTATTTAATGTTTTACATCACCTTTTGTTTAAGCATTTGGACACTGAAGACACCAGTTGGTTAAATTTAGCAAGCAGAATTTTCCCCCATTCATCCACTATGCTTTTCTTTGGCTGTGCAACTGTATAGGGCTATTATTGCCTTATTTTGCACCATAATGCACAACACATTCTCAATTGGAGACAGGTTAGTGGCTCCTTGCTAGCACCCATACACTCTGCTTATGCAACCATGCGCTTGTTGTCCGGGCAGAATGTGGTTTGGCATTGTCCCACTCTGGCTGGCAGCATAGGTTGCTCTATAATGTGTACATATCTTCCTGCGTTAATGGTGCCCTCACAGATGGGCAAGTTGCCCATGCCATGGGCACTGACACACCCGCATAACATGAAAGACGCTGGCTTTTGGACCTAACGCTGATAACAGCGTGTATGGTCCTTTCCCTGTATGGCCCGGAGAATACGATGGCTGTTTTGTCCAAAACCTGTTTGAAATGTTGACTCATCAAACCACAAAGCATGATTCCACTGTGCTACTGTCCATCTTAGATGAGACCGAGCCCAGTGAAGTTGGGGGCCCTTCTGGATAGTGTTGATGTATGGCTTCTACTTTGCATAGTAAAGCCTTAACTTGCATCTGTAAATGCAGCGCCAAATGGTGCTGTCTGACAAAGGTTTAGCAATGTATTCCTGAGCCCATGTTAGGATATCAATTACAGACTCATGACGGTTTTTAAGACAGTGGCGTCTGAGGGATCAGAGACCATGTGCATTAATAAGTGGTTTTCGTACTTGCCCTTTACACACTGAGATTAATCAGATTCCTTGAATCTTTTCGTTATATTGTGCACTGTAGAAGGTGAAAAGCCCAAAATCCTACCGATTTGTCTTTGATGAATGTTGTTCTCAAAGTTTTGGATTATTCGCTGATGCATCTGTTGGCAGATTGGCGAGTCCTCTTGAAGGATTAGGGCTTTTTTGGAGGCTGTGTCACGGTTCCCCCTTGAAGCAGCATGCTCTCGCGCTGTTGCGCATGCGTGTTGTGACATTTGAACATGTGCTCTTTGTTTTCGTTTCTGTCAATGGCTGGGAGGGCACGTGTGTTTTGTTTATGTTTGTCATGACCCCGCCCCGTGTCTGTCATAGGTTGTATCCCCACGTGTGTCTGTATTACTCCCAGCTGATATCTGTTTAAGTTAATTCATGCCGGTTTATATACTACGCGCCGTACTACACACGGCGCGGTTAATTAAACATAGTAAACATAGTAAACATAGTGCCTTGTTAGTTATAGTTCGCGCTGGGTTATCCGCTCCCAGATCTTAGTCATAGTTCACGTTCATGTTTATGTTTACGTTTGTTTCTCGACCCTGTTTTCCGTGCCACGTTGTTGATATCTGCCTTGCCCCAAGTTTAGGCCTGTTTGCCGTGCGCCTGACCTTCACTTGTTTCCTGACAACGCCTTTGGATTACGTTTTGGATTTGTCTGTGTGGCAGGAACAATGTGAATCTGGGGATCTGTTGCATCAATTACGCCACCTAGGGGACGGGAGGCCGGCCCCCAGGACAAGAAACTAAACTAGAGTAACCCCTGAGGGTAATTCGAGCACACAGGTTCGTAAACCCAAGGAACCGGAAACATGCGTTACATCAACGATATTTATTCCAACAAAACACATTAATTATAACCGTTGCACGGTAAAACATGACCATACAATTTACACTCTGACGGAGAGGTCCCACCAACACAGTGACCAGGGGGCTGCTATATAAGCACTGTAGCTATGGGGTTGACTAGCACCTTGCTATTGGGCGAGTGACCTGGTCTCAGGGGAGGGGTAACTAAAACAGGGGAAATGCTTACCACAGCAAGCCGGACTACTGCAAGACAGAGGGGAGGGGGTCCAGAAAATACACCATGCGTGAGAGAAACACTACAATCCAAACAAAAGACACCTCAATGTGCACACAGCAAGGGAAAGTGAAAGCCTCCACCACGAACTCAGTCCTCCGCTCACGTGGGCCACACTGCTCCTGTCCGCCAACGGGAAAGAGGAAACACAAGCACTAATTAACAGAGTGGTTGATCTAACAAGCCAGGTATGCTAGCAATACTACAAATAGCTACTTATCTTGAGCAGCAGGTTTGATGCTCCAGCTCCGCACGGATCAATGGTCAAAATGGAACAACCACCCTGGCCACAGCATTGGGATTGTAAACCAGCATGCATACACACCCACACGCCCACACACACAACATGCACATACACAACAAGCAGAGTAGTAACACAGGCAGAGCGGGGTTTATCCCACAACCAACAAATAAAAGTACAAGATGCATGGAGGTTAGGCCAGAGAAACGGCGACACAGCACTGCATAGCCCAAGCATGCATTAGAACAAACAAAACAAAAGTCCTAGCACCAGCCAGAGCCAGTGGCTAGAAAGATCACAGACTAAACAGATATCCTAATAATTAGACATGACATTACTAAAAAAAGGAGACAAAGCAGCAGTCTCTTAGGACATGGGAACAGCCGATGAGTATAGCCAGCATATAGGCCACTCTGTAAAGCACAACAAAAACTCAGAGCTGGCGATCTTATGCTCCACTTACAGGTATGAGGAGGAGAGACAACGCACTCACCACTCTACTGCTAATAGCAAACTGACACCAACAAGTTTCTTGCATTGCGGTCCACTGGACGTAATGCATGCGAGTTTCCAAAACAGATACCTATCGCGCTGTTGAGCCAGCGGTTTCACCTACACGCACACCAAGCTACCGGTATCCCACGTCACTAACCAGGAAGTCCTTTCACTGACTGAACAACGTACCAGTCAGTCGAAACCCACTTCCTTAAATACTAATCCAGGGCATGCCCCCCTAATCAATAACCAGTCAGTCAAGATGACTCACGGGGAAACCCATTTCACCACAATCTGCCCTCCAATTTGTTTTCATCGTCCCGACGATAGAACCAACTGGCATCCCCATCTTAGCAGCTGACATTACTGGTTGGGGCCCACCGACCGGGGCAGGTGATGTGGATTAGAATGTTGGCCAGCTGTATGTCGCCTCGTTCGGCGCACAGCGAGGGAACTTGAACCAGGCTGGTCAACCACAGAAGGAGTGGCTACCGGTGACGAAGGGTAATACGGCTGTGGGCTGTTAGGGACAGTAGTACTCATGGGGATACCAGCCTCCAAGAGTGTTTCAAATGGAGGTTCAGAAACCAGTGGTGAATGCGGCCCTCCAGCCACAGAGGGACAGGGAGCTAGGGGAGTCCTTGAGACTATTAAACATAGCTCCTCCTCACCAATGGGGTCAGTGCAATTGTTTTTGAGTTTCCAAAACAGATACCAATCACGCTGTTGAGCCAGCGGTTTCACCTACATGCACACCAAGCTACCGGTATCCCACGTCACTAACCAGGAAGTCCTTTCACTGACTGAACGACGTACGTTGGTCGAAACCCACTTCCTTAAATACTAATCCAGGGCACGCCCCCCTAATCAATAACCAGTCAGTCAAGATGACTCACGGGGAAACCCATTTCACCACATCTGCCTTTGTAAATAAACTATACTCGTTCTTAAGTGCGCTTACCTCCTTCCTTCATCCGCACCATCACGACTTTTGACAGAATTAACCGCCGTAAACATGGAGGTAGCACGAGAACGGTGAGGACGCCGAACCCAAAACAGGACGCCCAAGATTCCCGCCTTGGATTCCATGAGCTTCGCACAGAGGTATTCCGTGGACATGCCGGAGCCGTATGATGAGTTTTTGATGGACTGTCAGTTTTATTTCTCCAGCCTACGTGACCCGAAGCCGACTGAAGGACGATTTATTCTGTTTATCATGTCTCGCCTTGTTTGCGCAGCTTGCACATGGGCACAGCGAGTGGCAGCCAAGGAATCCCGGGTGCTGGAGGATATTTGGCCGTTTTTGGAAGTGTTTTTGGAGGAGTTTGGAGAACCAGGACAGAACTATGATCAGTTGCTGGAGGATGTGAACGTAGCGGAGCGCCCATTCCACAGGTACTATGGGCAGGTGAGCACTCCAGAGGAGATGGACAAGACTCCCACCGCTCATCCAGGGAAGCGAGTTCTGCTCATCTCCAAGTTTCCAGACCAAGCTAAGTCTTCAGCCCCTGCCATGCCTCAGGTCCATGTCCCGGTCCAGACCAAGCCACAAGTCCAAGTTACTGTGCATCCTGCTAAGCAGAATCCATTCAGCTCCAAGTCTGCCGACCCAATTCACAAAATTCCGCTCACAGCCAAGTTCCAAGTTCAAGCTCCAGTCACAGCCAAGCCTCAGGTTCCAGTTGTAATCACGCAGAGTAAGAAGGAAATGGTGGAAAAAATTAGCAGAATGCTGTTGGAGTTGGAGAGTTTGAGCAGCACTCTGTCTGAAATGGAGAAGAAATGCATCGAAGCTACTAAAGAATGCTCATCCGTGGAGTTGCAACTACAGGAAACACAGGTTTTGCTGCAAGAGGAGACACTCCGGAAACGGGTTCTGAGCATTCGGCTCTGTTGACTAGAGGACGAACGAAATCAACTAAAGCAGCTTCTGGAGGAGGACAAGGATAAAAGGAAAAGTACAGAGACCCAGCTTCACCAAGTCCAGACTCAGTCTCAAGCTCACGACGCCCAACTCCAGACTCAGTCTCAAGCTCACAGCGTCCAGGTCCAGACTCAGTCTCAAGCTCATGACACCCAAGTCCAGACACAGTCTCAAGCTCACAGCGTCCAAGTCAAGACTCAGTCTCAAGCTCACGACGCCCAAGTCCAGACTCAGTCTCAAGCTCACGACGCCCAAGTCCAGACTCCGTCTCAAGCTCACGATGCCCAAGTCCAGACTCAGTCTCAAGCTCACGAGGCCCAAGTCCAGACTCAGTCTCAAGCTCACGTCATCCCAGTCACAGCCAAGCCTCACATCCCGTTGGTAATCGCTCAGAGTATAAAGGAGTCACGTCGACAGGAGGGGGAATCTGGGGTTGGGGCTGAGACCGGCTCCCACCCTCCCTCCCCGTTTTTGATGCCTGCTCAGCCTCCTTGCTCTGCTGGGGATGCCGCTCAGCCTCCACGTCCTGCTGGGGACGCCGCTCAGCCTCCCTGCTCTGCTGAGGACGCCGCTCAGCCTCCACGTCCGGCTGAGGACGTCGCTCGGCCTTCCTGTTCTGCTGTGGACGTCGCTAGGCCTTCCTGCTCTGCCGTGGACGTCGCTCGGCTGTGGACGTCGCTCGGCCTTCCTGCTCGGCTGAGGTCGTCGCTCCGCCCTCCTGTTCAGCTGAGGACGTTGCTCCGCCATCCTGCTTCGCTGGGGACGTCACTCTGCCTCCATGCTCTGTGGAAGACATCGCTCCTTGTGTCGCTCCCCCTTCCTGCTCCACAGAGGACATTGCTCCACCCCTGGGCTCAGCGGAGGGCATCGTTCCTCCCTTGAGCCTCACGGAGAACTTCGCTCCTTCCCCTGGCCTCGCGGAGAACCTCGCTCCCCCCTGGAGCCTCGCAGAGAACCTCGCTTTACCCTTAAGCTTCGCGGTGAACTTCGCTCCGCGTCCCTACTTCGCCGGAAACATCATGAGGTTTCCAGGCTCTGCTTGGGACATTCAGCCCAGGGGCCCGGGGCCGCCGGTGTTATGGGATGTTTCATGGCACTCCGGGAGGAGTGCATTTGGGGGGAACTCTGTCACGGTTCCCCCTTGAAGCAGCATGCTCTCGCACTGTTGTTAGTTATAGTTCACGCTGGGTTATCCGCTCCCAGATCTTAGTCATAGTTCACGTTCATGTTCATGTTTATGCTTAGGTTTGTTTCTCGACCCTGTTTTCCATGCCACGTTGTTGATATCTGCCTTGCCCCAAGTTTATGCCTGTTTGCCGTGTGCTCAACCCATTTTTAAAATAGACTAATAAACAGTTAGGTATATGAATGCTTACAGGGCTGTTGCAATCAGTAATTGATTGGGCTCACCCTCTCAAGGACTGTGTATGGGCCCTACCAGTGAGCCAGGAACTTGCAGGAAGTGTTCAGGTGTAGGATGAGCACCTGGTTGCCTGGCTAGAACTCTCTGAGCTGGTCAGTTGTAGGCCCTTTGCTAGTCTCATTGTGCTCCCTCCATATGCTCCCAGATAATTTGTGTCACTAGGTCAATCCATTCCTGCATGTTCTGGAAATAACCTACCAGGGAGTGAAAGGGAAAGGGCTGTTTCTCCCACGCCTCTTTGGCCATGTCCAGCGATCCTTGAGGGCACCATTCAAAGAGAAGTTCAAAGGGGGTGAAGCCCATGGATGCTTATGTGGCCTTTTTTCGAATGGCAAAGAGCACGTATGGTAGAAGGTCCTAGTTTCTCCCATATTTGTTTACCACCCATCGCAGCATCGGTTTAAGGGTCTGGTTAAACCTCTCCACAAGGTTTAACCAGACCTTAGGTCCACAAGGTTTAACCCAGGATGTCCTTAGGTGCTTTACCTGCAACAGCCGGCACAGATAAACCATTGACTTTGACACGAATGCCATACCTTGGACTGTCAGGATGTCTTTGGGGATCCTCATATGGCTGAACAAAAGCATGTGCTCTTTTGTGATTTTGGCAGGGGCAGTGCCTCAGCATACTCCGTGGCATACTTCATGATGACCAAGATATACTTGTGACTCCGGGCAGACTTTGGCAGCAGCCTTATGAGGTCCATGCCTCTGACACTGGGGGCACCCTCTGCAAAATGCTTGGACTTCCCCGTCCATGCCGGGCCACAGGAACCTGTCCTTCAGCTTCTCCAAAATGTTCCAAGCCCCCAGCTGACCCTCCAGCAGTTGTGAGTGGGCCAGGTGCATCAGGAACTGGGTCTTAGCGAGTGGGATGATGAGGAGGTCACAGGGCTGCCCCCAGCAGTCTGTCTGGAAGAAGATAAGTCCATTTTTCAGGGATGGGCTGTGGGCAGTCGCTGCTCAGGATTCTGGCTAATCCCCTCTATCTTCTGCACCTGGCCCCAACAGTGCTTTACAACAGTGCCCCAACAGGAGTAACAAGACGGGGAGTTCTGGGATGAGTCCAATGAGTATGGATCAGTCTCCAGTGCCAGTCAAGACACCCACTTCGGCCACAGGAACTTCCTGGACATCCCCATGAGCAAAGAAATCCGGGAGGGTTATGGTTCCCTGAGGCATTCGGCCCTATACACATACATACATACATACATACATACATACATACATACATATATACATATATACATATATACATATATACATATATACATATATACATATATACATATATACATACATACATACATACATACATACATACATACATACATACATACATACATACATACATATATATATATAGATATATATATATAGAGAGAGAGAGAGATAGAGAGATAGATATAGATATATACAGTGCTCAATAAAATAAAGGGAACACTTAAACAACACAATGTAACTCCAAGTCAATCACACTCCTGTGAAATCAAACTGTCCGCTTAGGTAGCAACACTGATTGTCAATCAATTTCACATGCTGTTGTGCAAATGGAACAGACAACAGGTGGAAATTATAGGCAATTAGCAAGACACCCCCAATAAAGGAGTGGTTCTGCAGGTGGGGACCACAGACCACTTCTCAGTTCATATGCTTCCTGGCTGATGTTTTGGTCACTTTTGAATGCTGGCGGTGCTTTCACTCTAATGGTAGCATGAGACTACAAGCAGCAGGACCGCTACCTCCGCCTTTGTGCAAGGAGGAGCAGGAGGAGCACTGCCAGAGCCCTGCAAAATGACCTCCAGCAGGCCACAAATGTGCATGTGTCTGCTCAAACGGTCAGAAACAGACTCCATGAGGGTGGTATGAGGGCCCGACGTCCACAGGTGGGGGTTGTGCTTACAGCCCAACACTGTGCAGGACGTTTGGCGTTTGCCAGAGAACACCAAGATTGGCAAATTTGCCACTGGTGCACTGTGCTCATGTGACACATGTGACAGAGTCTGGAGATGCCGTGGAGAACGTTATCCTGCCTGCAACATCCTCCAGCATGACCGGTTTGGCGGTGGGTCAGAAAATGGTGTGGGGTGGCATTTCTTTGGGGGGGCCGCACAGCCCTTCATGTGCTCGCCAGAGGTAGCCTGACTGCCATTAGGTACTGAGATGAGATCCTGAGACCCCTTGTGAGAACCTGCGTGAAGTTGGCCCCCCCACCAACGCAAAACGTCAGCAAAATAGTCTCAATCATTTGTGCTTCATTTGTATTGGTTTGTGCCGTTAAAATTTTCGTTTGTGCTGCTTCGGTTACGGAGATATTAAAGGAATATTCAAAGGTCATTCTGGGGTCACCCAGCCCCCCCACATGCTCTAAATTAACCCGAAATAGTCTCATTCGTTTGTGCTTTGTTTGTGCTGGTTTGTGCTGATAAAAGTTTCGTTTGTGCTGCTTCGGTTCCGGAGATATTAAAATAATATTTATAGGTCATTCTGGGGTCACCCAGCCGGTCTTGTGAGACCATATGGTTCCTCCTAATGCAAGACAATGCTAGATCTCATGTGGCTGGAGTGTGTCAGCAGTTCCTGCAAGAGGAAGGCATTGATGCTATGGACTGGCCTGCCCATTCCCCAGACCTGAATCCAATTGAGCACTGTCCAAGAGTTGGCGGATGCTTTAGTCCAGGTCTGAGAGGAGATCCCTCAGGGACCATCTGCCACCTCATCAGGAGCATGCCCAGGCATTGTAGGCAGGTCATACAGGTACGTGGAGGCCACACACACTACTGAGCCTCATTTTGACTTGTTTTAAGGACATTACATCAAAGTTGGATCGGCCTGTAGTGTGGTTTTCCACTTTGATTTTGAGTGTGACTCCAAATCCAGACCTCCATGGGTTGATAAATTTGATTTCCATTGATCATTTTTGTGTGATTTTGTTGTCAGCACATTCAACTGTGTAAAGAAAGGAATATTTAATTAGTATGTTATTTTAGTGTTCCCTTTTTTTTTGAGCAGGACAGACAGACAGACAGATAGACAGACAGATAGATATGTAGGCCATGCCAGGGTCACAGAGTCTAGGCTAGCCGGATGTCTTCTCTCTCTATGGAGGTCCACTTACATTCGGCAATGAAGCAGGCTGCAATGTGGGCCTGGGGGGATCTCCCTTTGAACAGTTCATCAATGCAAGGCATTAGGTATATGTCAAATTTAGACACCACTTTAACTTTTCACACAAAAACAGACTGTCCCATCGACTTTGGGAAATAAAACCACTGGGCTGCTCCAGTCACGGTGAGACTCCTCAATTACTCCCATGTTGAGCATAGCCTTGTGGTCATCCTGATCCACATTTTTTGTGTTTGGGCAGATGATAGGGGTGGTTGACTACCACCAACCCTGGGGTTGTCTCTATGTGGTGCTCTATGAGTTTAGAGTGACCGGGTAGAGGCAAGAACATGTCAGAAAACTCCATTTGAACTTCCTTAAACCTTACTGTTAGAAGGTCCCTCCTCTTAACTTTCCAGAATGAAGTTGAGCACGTTGAGAGGCTTCCACAAATCCCTTTTTATGAATGTACTAATACTACATGGTCATATCGTGCAATTGTGTAAGCACGAAAATTCATTACAATTTTTAAATGGTCTGCACTTTAACCTTAGTGGTTCCAAAGCATTTTACATTGGTTCTCATTCACACACCAGTGGTAGCAGAGCTGCCATGCAAGGTGCTAGCTTGCCATCAGGAGCATCTTGGGGTTCAGTGAACTGCCCAAGGACATTTTGGCATGTGGAGTCTTGTGGGCCAGGAATTGAACCGTCAACCCTACAATTACTGAACAACTCTACCACCTGAGCCACAGTCATCCACATGAAGGCTTATTGAGCTTATCCACTGTTCACTGATGGAGACTTGAATGCAAAACTGTTTGTAGTAGTCTTAAAGTAATAACAGCAATTGTATCCATAGCCATCATATCATAATTGTTCATATGAATTTAAAAGCTATCTTTATGGTTTTTCAGTGGTACCATCCACAGCAGTGATCTTTGGGCTGCACCATGCGGGCCATCTCCAGTAGCAGCATGTGACTTTCAATTGATGAGAACTCCAACCAGAAGTATGGCACCATGGTGGTTCAGGCAAGTCTGGAGAGCAGAAGGGGTCAGGATCACTGGTATCTCAGGAATATCATGTGTTGCTTGACAGAAAGAGTGAGGGAGAGAAAGGGAAAGAGAGGCAGTGATTATTGGGTATGCTTATCGCCCTGTAATGGTTATGGACAATGTACTTTGCAAATAGGGACTCCAGCAAGACTAGCTATGACAGCATAACTAAAAAGGAGAACCAGAAGGTAATACATACATGAGGGAACCCTGGGACATTAGGCAGCCAGCCTTATGGGGGAGGGGTGACAGCATCCAAACATCCCAGTTCATCATAACTCTCTATGCCTGTGAGCCCTATAGATCTGCTCCTTTACCTAAAAAAAATATTCACAAAAAGCTTGACTAAACAAATATGTTTTCAGGTTGGACTTAAACACTGAGACTGTCGGTGAGTCTTGAACACTAATTGGAAGGCTGTTCCATATCTGTGGGCCTTTGCATTTTTAGCCTTTACTATTCGAGGTACCAACAAATAGCCTGTACCTTTTGATTAAAGTAGGCATGGTGAATCATAAAAGACCAAATGTTCGCTCAGGTACTGTGGTAGAAGATTATTCTGTGCTTTATAGGATATAGGTAGTATTTTATAATCTATGTGAAAATTTACTGTGAGCCAATGCAGTGTGGATAAGATAGGGGTGATGTGGTCATATCTTCTGGTACTAGTACGGACTTCCAGCTGATTCTTGCAGCTGCATTCTAGATTAACTGGAGTTTGTTTATGCTCCTACTGGAACATCCAGACTGTAAGGCATTACAATACTCCAACCTAGAGGTGACGAAAGCATGAACAGATTTTTCTGCATGGTGTAGTGATTACTTGATTATATCTGGAATAAACTGTTTGAATAAACATGTATGTAAGGAATCTTGTATACAAGTTAATTATGGATTATGGTGAGCCACCTGGAATAACAATTCCTGTCGGCTCCACAGAACCAACAACTGGGACGGTTCTTGATAAGAATATGATTAGCATTATATTAAATTATATTGTCATAATACAGTATAGTGCTATTGCGTATATATACATTTTCCTACATTTATGTACTGCTTGTGACACATTTTTGTATTTAAAATCCAAAATTATACAAACCCAACACAAAGATTAAATAAAGGTGTTTTTAATTTTACAAAATAATTTTTACTACACTTTGGCAGGAGACACAAGTGAAAGGGACATGCAGTGAATACAGAGGGAGAGATAGAAGAAAAAGTAGAAGAGGACAGACAGAGAAATTAACAGAAAGATTGTAATGTTGAAGGCAGAGAGACAAGAAAAGATGTTAACTAGCTAGCAGGTTATGGAGAGCAGAGAGATCAGAAAAAGAGCCTGAGAGAAAGAGCACAGGAGACACAAAAGGAAAAGACGTTAAGACCACACAAGCAGAGCAATATCGGAATAGGCCAAGCTGAGATGAGAGGTGATAGAGCTGATGTCAGTCAAAAAGACATATTTCTACACTAATTGGATCCAGTCCATTGACATGGTTTTAAAGCTATTATCTAACATCTTAAAATGTAGATATGTGGATCAGGGAAATCAATATTTTTTGCCCCCAAACCCACTAGCAAGCTTAGTTTTTGGACCTCTGTATTTTAAAAAAAAACCCTGCATACAGCCATGTAAGAGTTCTAACTTATTCTGATGAGCCTCCTGGAGCTTGTTAAGTAACAGTCACCGTATGCCATGTTAAAGTCCGAAACCCTTTTACACAATCAATTTCTTGAGTATGTGGTGGATTGTTTACTGTGGTGGGAGCTTAAACAGTTAGTTCAGTGGTGTCCTATTTCCAGTCTGTTAGAGATTCAAGTCCTTTGCGAGGCAATTAGATGGGTATTAAAGTGGGTGCATGAGCCCTGCTGCTCTTAGTCAATCTCCTTACTCGCAATCTCCTCACCCTCTGCATGTACGTAATCAAACTTTTCATGGTAGTCCTATTATATGTAGAATCTGTCAGCAATCTGGCCATTTTGCCAGGGACTGTGATGGGGAGTTCATGTTTCCCTTGTTTGCAACCTTTTTTTGTTATGGCCGTTGCAGAGCCACAGTTTGTTGTTGTCATGTCTTCATTTGGTTGTTTGTGTTGGTGGGGTTCAGGTGCCCTGCCAGATAAATACTGGTGACTTATTTGTGGTTTTTTGTTTATTATTAATTTCTCTTAATGTGAATTAGCTGTTATGAAATCTTGGTGGGTGTGTGTGTGGTTTTCTTTATTTTTCTGTACTGGCAGGAACTGGGGAAGGTGATTGGAGTAGTTGCTGCTGATATTTGGTGATGTATCCAAATTAAGTGAAGTGTATATTACTTGTATTTATTTATTTATTTATTTATTTTTACTTGTGTTTGAGTGAACAGTGTGTGGGTTGGAGAAATTGAATATTTTTGCTGCAGGTCTACATCAGGCAGGAGTCCTGAATCTGTCAACAGAGGAGTGTGATAAGGAGCAGGGAGAAGCCATGGATGCACACCTGGCACTGATTTGGCTAATCATTGGGAGAGATAGCCTTGTCCTACTACTCCAATTATCAATATAGCCCACATTGTTTTCAGAGCACCACCTGGATATCCAGCAGTTTATTGATCATAATCTGCAGTAAGTTACATTGCCAAGCTACATTGGGATGTGGCTAGAGCAGAGTACTGCATCAAACAATGCCTTTGCAATTACACACCTCTACAATGTTAATAATTTCTGACTGATGAAGGTGTATATTGTTAGCTCATACATGAATAACCATATTTGAAAACCCATTCTTTCCTAACACCCTATTATATCTGCTATGTCCAGCACCCTGTCTCCCAGGATACATTTACAATCCCCTCTAAAACTGTTGGAATGGCAAGGCCAATTCATTTGTTTTTGCTGTAGACTGAAGACATTTGTGTTTGAGATCTATAGATGGGACAAGAGATCAAAATATGAAACAAGCAATTAGGATTTCCTGGTATTTACATCTTGATGTGTTAAACAACATAAAACAGAACTTTTTGTATCAGATCACCCTATCTGTAGGCGAGTAAAAGTATAGGAACAGATAGGTATTTATTTTTTTTTTTTTTTATTTTCAATCCTACAATTCAAATTTTTTTTTTTTTTTTTTTTTTAAGATTTTTTTTTTTTTTTTTTTTTTTTTTTTTTTTGTTTTTTTTTTGGGTTTTTTTGGTTTTGATTTATTTCAGGGGTTTTCTCCCTTCAGTCTCTTCTTCAGGAGGTGAGTGCATTCCCAATTTGGTTAAGGTCTGGAGATTGACTTGGCCAGTCCAAAACCTTCCATATTTCCCCCTATTATTCCTTTAAGTTGGCAGTGTGTTTTCAATCATTGTCTTGCTGCATGATAAGGCTTTTCTCTGTAAATTGGCAGACAAAATGTTCCTGTAAACTTCTGAATTCATTCTGTTGCTACCATCATGCATTATCAATAAAGATTAGTGAGCATGTTCCAGAAGCTGCCATGCAATGCCCTTGTATGTTTTGGATCATGAGCAGATCCTACTTTTGTAGCTCATTGTGAATTCTAATCTAACACTCTAATTCCTACTGCTGATGAGCGGTTTGCATATTGTCTCATATACAATCGTGTGCTTCCACTTTTGTGTCAACAGTTTGGAGAAGAACCAAACATGGGTATAATACATGTCCACATACTTTTGGCGATGGATATTGGGTGAAAAATTATGTTTTTCTTTAAACTCTTAAGAGTTTATTTCATCTTGTGGAATGTTTGGCTTGGTATTTGATACATTTAAAATCTGTTCTGAACTCCTTTACAATTACTAAGAACTTTCATTTCAGTCATTTGTGTTGCAACATGAGTATATAAGGACCAGTATAAATCAAATTGACAGCAACCATCAGCTATAATATTACTGGTGCAGCCTACAATTTCAGAAATAAATTTGATCAGAACAGGATCTGGGGTCTGATTCTATGATTGACTAAATATTATCCTGTGGATGTCTTGAGCCTACCTAATAAAAATTGACATCTAATAATTTAAAAAAAAAAAAAAAAAAAAAAAACCTACTCAGCATGTAATGACTGTGACAAGTCACACCTATGAAAAACATCCACAACAGAAAGAAATTCCAAGCACTGAAGAGACCCCATTTCTTCTACACGTGGGTAATATCTGATGTTTGTGGTACAAAATGTACCGAGACACTATATGTGAGATTTTTATGGGCCTGTGCTGACACCCACAAAATTCACTGCTGCTGAGCAAGAGCTGCAGTGCGTAGCAGGTTGGCACAGAAAATTCCTGAGGATTGTGTTACCCTCTGAAACTCTCCTGGCTTATAATCAAGACTCAGGGCCATTATTCCAACATGGTTGCCTAAGCAGTTCATTCTTCCCATATAATTTCAGCATTAAGTTTAAAGCAAAAACATGAACTTTCAGCTTGTATTTTCCTACACTACAACCACCTCATCACTCTTTGCTCAGCTCAAAAACCTTCACACACATTTCTTCCAAGAGACCCATCAGAAGCAGGCCAACACAGGAAAGCATTAAACCATGTTTTCATGAAATTCAACTTTCATTGACATGTAGCAAGATATTATTAACATTATTGAGATTATTATGAAGGATGTTTTTGAGGTAATGCAGTACAAAAAAAGCAAACTAACTGATGGTACCTCATCCATCTGAGGCTGTTAACCTGGGTTTTGCTTTTAATTTGATAGTCTGGGCTGCTCCAATTATATGGAATTTTTTACATGAGAATCATTTACATCTTTTAAGCATACTTGTGTTCATTACAGTCATGGTACATGGCTTTAAAATCACAAATACAGAACCTTAAAAAACAAGAGTGGAAGAGTAAAAGACCGCACTTTCATTTATTAATGAGACAAGTGTAAAGGTTTCAGTCATTAAAATTTATGACTTCTTTTTCCCATGGTAAAATTGATCAGAAAAGCTCTGATTCAAGCAAAGGCATCTGCATTTAGGTCCTTTTACACACACACACACACACACACACACACACACACACACACAAACAAATTTTCTGTTTTAATAAATTAAAAATAACAGAACATTTTTTTAATGCATGCAGTAGATGCAATTCCAGCCAACTATAAATTGCTCACCTACCTAAATTGTGGCAGCAAGCAGAAATATTAAATCTAAAAAATTCTGAATATTGCATTTCCTACCTAAAATTCATTCCATTCCAGAATACGAATGCCTGGTGACACCCGGCAAAATAACAAAAATAGGGAGATACAGTGGGAGTACTATCATCATACAAAAAGATCTTAAACTCTTGATTTAAAAGTCAAAGTGTTTGCTGCAAGTGCCAATTGGTGTTTTTTGTTTTGTTTTTTTGTTTGTTTTGGGGGATGTTGGGGGGGGTAGTTAGGGAAAGGACACAGTACATATTGGCTCACAAATATGATTGGAAGAGTTATGTTTCTGTGCCTTACAAGTCCAAGTAAATCACCAAGCATCATAAATCAAGGTGGAAAATCCCATAGTTTCAATTAGTAAGGGGAAGATTTATGGTAGTCCAATAGTAGCTGAACCCTGAGGAACAGGACATGTTCAATAGTACAAAGTGTTTCCTTGCTTCTTTCTTCCACAAGTCAAGACGTGGTATTAATAACAACAATGCAACAGTAACACAATCTCTAACATTGGGAACCTTGTTTTTGTCTCTCGCTGTATGTGTCATGTAATTGATAATAGGAGATGGATGCAAATGCAATTAAAGCTTTTATTTAAGAGACAGGCAGACAAATCCAAATGAAAAGGCAAAATACGTTGTCATAAAACAAGCAAGGAGTCATGTGATCGGCAAATGAGCATAAACCAAGACTTAGACGAGAATCAATAACGTGAAGATGAAAACAGATCAAAATCATGAAGAGAACAAAGATCAAACCGCTTAGTATGGCTCTGGTGGAAACCACAGAAACACTCAATACTTCGCATTGAACAAAGACACATGAGGAGTTTAAATAATAAACGTAATCAAGGGGATAACACAAAACAGCTGAGACATTAGGAAAGATCCTATAGCATGACAGAGGTGGAGACAGGACAGAAATCAAAACAAAACACATGTGTAGAAAGTAAACAAATTCAATGTCACCAACCTGGAAGTGCGTGCTGTCACGCTATGGGCAGTTGAGAGAAAATCCATGACAGTATATGTGTTTATATAGGTCACGTATTCCACGTAATGAAGGCTAGGACGGATACAAGTGCAGGTAAGAGCTTTTAATAAAGTGAGGCAGGCAGACAAATCCAAATCATGAGACGATAGCGTAATCAAGGAACAGGCAATGGGTCAGGCGATCTGTAAACAGGCATGAACTAGGCAAGGAAACTTCGAGTACGAGGAACAAGAAGCAAGATAAATGAACATGAACCATAACGAGGAACAGCGTACAAACCCTTGGTATGGTGATAACACTCAATAATTTGCCAAGTCATTGTGTTCAAACAGTCTCTATATACTGTGGTTGTGAGTGCTGTGAATTTGATGCAGGTGTGCATGATTAGAATGAATGTGAATGTTCTGGGAATTGGAGTCTATGGCGGCCATATTTGAAAGGCCGCAGTGCAGCATGGGAAATGTAGTCACTGGTTTGCTGTGTGTACCTTTATTGATCCCCTGTAGATGTACACAAGTAGGAGTAACATCAAAGAAATAAAGTAAACACAAAATGCAGTTTTTAAATGATAATGCTAGTTATTGAAGCAAAAAAGTTCAATACCAACCTGGCCTGTGTGAAAACGTATTTACACCCGTAGTTACTATTTTCCCAAATCTATGAAATTGCATGCATAATACAGTCCAGCTGGACTAGATTCAACCAGGTCCGTTACTGGAAACCCTGTTCAATCAAATCAACGCTTAAATAGAAATTTTTCAACAGCATGAAGTTGGTTAAAAGGTCTTACCCAGTAACACACTATGCCAAACTTGAAAGAAATTCCAAAAATGATGAGACAGAAGGTGACTGAAATACATCAGTCTGTGAAGGGTTATAAACCTTATAAAAGGGTTATAAAAGGCTCTGGGACTCTAAAGAACCAGTGAGAACCATTATCTCCAAATAGAACAAATCAGCATGGTAGTGAACCTTCCCAGAAGTGGCTGACTCCACTAGCAGAAAGACACTGGGCAAAAATGGCATCCATGGAAGAGTGGCGAGGCGAAATCCACTGCTAACCCAGAAGAACATTAAGGCTTGTATGAATTTCGCCAAAACACACCTTGATGATCCTCCAAAATTTTGGGAGAATGTTCTGTTGATTGATGAGTCGAAAGTGGAACTGTTTGGATTACAGGGGTCATGTTACATCAATAACGCCTACGGTTAAGCATGGTGGTGGAAGTGTGATGATGTGGGGATGTTTTGCTGCTTCGGAACCTGAGCAACAATTGAGGGAAACATGAATTCTGCTCTCTACCAGAAAATCCTAAAGGAAATTGACTGTGTTTACATGGACAACAGTAATCTATTTATTGACCTTACTCTGAGTAAGATAATAATGTGGTTAAGGTGTTTACCTGAGTCGCTTTTAGAATATTCATTTCATGCACCCATTTTAGATGTTATAAAACATTTTTAGATTAACAGCACACGTCATTACATCACCACGCCCGGCCGTCCAACGTTCTTTCCAGAATTTCACGTATCAACGTATGGTACCGTATACAGTTTTGTGTGTTTTTATTAAAAAAACAAAATTACGACCGCTTTAAGTGCAGTTAATTATTGGTCATGCTGTATGTGCAAATAGACAACTGCTTGAAGCCGTGGGCTGCATCCCAAACCGCTTACTTACCATGTATATAGTAGGCAAGTATGCCTTTGAGATGCAGCCGTACTCTCTTGCTCGCCGTAAAATGTTGAGCACTGCCGTGTGATCGTGTCCTCTCACAAAATGCAGTGAACTCTCACACAACATTAATAATGTGATTAAGGTCTGTAATACACATTGATAATGCGATTAAAACAGGATTACTCCGCATGTCTTAATTTGATTAGTGTTCACTTCGAGTATGACCTTAATCAGATTAAGGTAATTAAAAATTGCTGTTTATATGGTAGTTTCTTAATCACAGTATTGTCTTAATCAGGTTAATAGTGGATTATTGTTGTCCATGTAAATGCACTGAATGTTTGGTTTTCAGTCTATAAGCTGAAACTCAAGCGCAACTGGATTAAGGAGCAAGACAATGATCCAAAGCATAGGAGTAAGTCCACCTCTGGGAAAAAAAAAGCAAAAGTAAAGTTTTGAAGTGGGCTAGTCAAATTCCTGACTTGAACCAATTGAGATGCTGTGGCATGACCTTAAACGGGCAGTTCATGCTCAAAAAACCTCCAGTGTGGCTGAACTAAAGCAGTTCTGCAAAGAAGAGTGGGCCAAAATTCCACCACAGTTAATGACTGATCTCCAGTTATCAGAAGTGGTTGGTTGCAGTTATTGCTGCTAAAGGTGGTACAACTAGAGTTTGAGTTTAAGGGGGAAATTAGTTTTTCATGTGGGTGATAGGTGTTGAATAACGTTTTTAGTTAAAAAAAAAAAAGTAATTAATTAATTAATTAAAACTATATTCTGTGTTTACTCGGGTTGACTTAGTTTCAACTTAGTATTGTATTTCATTTGAAGATCTAAATCATGTGAAAAAATAAACCCAATGGAATTTTTTTTATTTTATTTTTTTTACATATTTGGACAAGCAAACATTTGAAACAGTATTGAAACATTGCCTATTAATAAATCTAATACACTCTATGAAAAGACACATAACATTGATATTTTGTAGTATTTATCACAATTAATTTTATTGTATACTTTAAGGAGTTTCAGACACGTCCCACTTAAATTTTTGTGCCTATTGTTGGATTTTACAATATCTTTATAACCAGCGACAGTTATTGGGTAGCCATGATGAGCCGGGGGGTGGGTTGTGGCTTTTCAATATTTTAAACTTTGTTTTCCATTGTTAGTATAAAAAGGAAAAAAAAAACTGTGAATGTTTACTGCTGTTGATCAATTTGTATTTTGTTTTCTTCTCAATGGAATATTTGGGAAAGGGAGGGGAGGGCAGAAGAGAAAAGGCGATGTAGAAATGTTTAGCAGAAATGTTCAGCAGAAATGTTTAGCAGAAATGGTCAATAGTAATGTTCATTAGAAATGTTTATTTGAAATGTTCAGCAGAAATGTTTAACAGAAATGTTCAGTAGAAATGTACAAATGTTCAGTAGAAATGTTCAGCAGAGATGTTCAGTAGAAATGTTCAGCAGAAATGTTCAATAAAAATTCAACTGTGAAAAAGTAAAAAAATAAATAAATAAATAAATTTATCACTATTAAAATAAACAGAAAAACAGACTGTTTTTCAAATTTACAAAAATATATTAGGGCTGCAACTAACAATTAGTTTCAAAATCGATTAGTTGGCCGATCATTTGTCCGATTGATTGGATGGGGGCAAACTTTCAGTGCCATTTTTTTCAATTTATTTAAAATAAAATCCACAAACTGAGTGTTACAAATACACAACTGTTTGTCCAAATATATAAGACTAAGCAGAATACACACAGATACACAGCAGAATATATATATATACATATATATATATGTGTGTGTGTGTGTGTGTGTGTGTGTGTGTGTGTGTGATAAACTTGGGTATGTTAGGATACATGGCAGCGTGGACTAATATTAACAGATATTATAAAACCTGACTGCCTCTGACAGAAAACTTGGTATGGACCATGGCTGGATCATCCAGCAGGACAATGATCAAAAACATACATCAAAATCAACACAAAAATGGTTTATTGACCACAACATCAAGGTCCTGCCATGTCCATTACCCTGTAAAAGGGGGTGAAATAAAAAAAAAAAAGTAAAAAAAAAATCAAAAAATTTATAAAATTTTTTTTTTTTTTTTTTAAAAAAAAAATCTAAATAAAAATTCTGTAATAACTTCCTCCAGCCTTTCTGGTTTTCTATGAGCAGCTTATAAATCCTCTCAGTGATAATTTTATCTGGATAGCACTGTTTTCCCAGTTCTGCCAGGCCTGAGTACATTTCTCTAACGTCTCTGATAGTGCAACATTCCCCAAAGCCTCTTGAGTCCTCTTTGACTGTCTTTTTTATCTGCACCACAACATCACACAACACTGGAAATACAGCTGTATTTCTCTGTTGATCAACTTCATTATCCATTGCATTATAAAAGAAGTAGTCAACACAAATAAAAGGATTATGCATTTTCTAGGGCACAGGGTCAGGGCCGGTGCAGTGCACTGCTCTGAGATCTCACGCACCGCCAATATGAGACGAGCAATACACAGCTGTTTAGAATTAGCCAGGAATTTTGTTTGGAAGGTAGCTGGGAAAGTGGTGGTGGGGGCATGTTGTGGAAACCAGTAATCTGTTGTTTTGCTTGTCAATGCAAACCTGATGGACTGCATCAGGTGAATATTTTGTATGATGGTAAAAGCAGAAGCAATCTTCCCACTTTTTGATGTCAAAGGAGGATTTGGGTAACTCGCGGCTGTTCTTATTTCAGTATTTGTTTCCAATCATGTCTGCTTCGCTCTGATGAGAACAGAAAAAAGAGTATGTTTTTTGCTAACATTGACATGCATGTTGTAGGTCAGTGACATATGCCAAGCATGTATCAAAACTGAACTTGCTTTGGTTATCGATGTCGAGGACATTCTGAAATTTCCCTGAGTAAAGCCTTGCCCACTGCTTTGTTTATCCATCTTATTTTAGGGAAAATAAAGATGGCAAAAAAAACAATAATCAACATAGCCAAAAATTAAATGATTCCCATATTGTTTGGATGGCCTCCTGGTATTGTGAGTTGGATGGCCTCCTGGTATTGTGATAGTGTCCTTTTCTTGTGCACAAGACTGTTTCATTATGATCTTAGCCAAATAATCACACAGCAAAGGCACATATATTAATGGGACATATCCTGAGATGACGTTCCACTAGCTATGCTCTTTTTACACCTTTGCTGCAATTTAATTAACAGTTCCACATCTGGAGAAACATTATCACTTACCTTATTCTCATGCTTTTTTTTAGGCCAAGGTGACAAGAAACAGAAGGAGAGCAAGTTATGTTTATTAAGGTTCATCAGGATGTCCTAAACATTTGAGCTTCTCTTCAGAAATATTTGTGCATGACTAAGATATGAATAATTCTTGAATCTGATTGGTCAGAATTTATATATTTTTTTAATAACAGCACAGCTCTTACAAATACCTGTAAACCACACTAGCTTCTCTTTGTCAGAAGTGCAGACACAATTTAAAAGCATACTGAAGTATGACAAAGCTATGAAACGGTTCGTCCCCTTCTCTTGGGAACAGGGTTACATGTATAACCCAGACTCAACAGGAACAAAGGGAATTCAATGTTGCGTGAGCTTTATGCTGTAGGAGCGAGTATACCCACTCTGTCATATTGAGGGTATGGCCTGTCACAGAGGCTCCATCAGTAGGGGCGTGGCTGGATGAAATGGCGGCCATGTAGACCCTAATTGTAGAAGAAGCCAACCTAACTGAGAAATGTTCCTATAAGAACTCCAGGACTGTAGCCATTGTACAGTTTACTAGCATTTACCATGGTCTTTACAGCCTCGGTTGAGAGACCAGAATCTATGAGCTGGTGCTCCTCAGGGGCTAGACTCACGATTTCCATAGTTCTGGCCGAGGGTTATAAATCAGCACTCTGGCTTGAGACAATAGATCCCTGCGACCAGGAATCTCCCAGGGAGTACAGTCCAGCAGAGATTATCTTGGAGAACCAAATTCGAGCTGGTCAATCTGGGGCTACTTGCAGCAGACATAGTATGATCTTGGTGAACTCTCGCTAGAGCCTGTTGGAGCAGAACGATCTGGTGTGTACCATGGCATCCAGTCCTAACCTTTTTTTGATGCCGGAGGAATAAGGGTGAACATTGGAGGCAAACACATCCACTTCATCTCAGCCAGACTGCTGCCATATGGACTCACCCACTTGTGGATGGCACCTCCAATACCCGGGCCTCAGCCCCTGCCTCAATGTCTGCCCACACATTCCAGTTGCCCGAATGTACATTGCACTCACTAGCAAAACGTCCCCTCCGCCAGAGAAGAATTAGTTGAGCCTGCCTGAATAGGGGGCGTGAACATAATCTTCTCTGGTGGCCGATATATGAGACCCAACGGTATGACGTTGGCTGCTGCCATAAGCCCCAACCTTCTCCATAGAAACTGGAGGGGATGCCCAGACATAACTTTATCTCACTCGATTTTGATAGGATAGTATTGGGGATAGACACACTCTCATCATATTCGAATCTCATATAACCCCTAGAAAAGTTGCTCTTGACTGGAGAAGCAACTTTAGCTGATGTTCAACCTGAGCCTCAAGCTCCTCACATGGGCGAGTACATCATCTCGATGTTGAATCGCCAACTTCCTGGACCGCACTAAATTAACCAGTCATCCAGGTAGTTTAGCACACGGATGCCCTGGAGTCACAAAGCAGCCAGTGTGGCATGCATGCATTTCATGAAGGTGCAAGGGGATACACCTAGCAAAAGGAAGAACCAATGTTGATACATGTTGCCTCCAAATGCAAACCTCAGGAATTTCCTTTTTTCCAGGGTTCAATTCCCGCCAGGGCCCTGTGTGTGCGGAATTTGCATGTTCTCCCCATGTTGCGGTGGTTTTCTACAGGTACTCCGGTTTCCTCCCCCAGTCCAAATACATGCATGGTAGGCTGATTTGCATGTCTAAAGTGTCCGTAGTGTATGAATGGGTGTGTGAGTGTGTATGTGATTGTGCCCTGCAATGGACTGGCACCCTGCATAGACATCAGATACCGGTCGGCACGAGGGCACTTCCCACAGCGTGAAGCCCAGGCACCATTGAGTTTCCATTGAAAGGGAACTTAGATGTAACTTTTTGTAACTGTCACTAAATATTCTACAGGAAAGTTTTCAATACTGAGGACAGTGCTTTTTTCTCTTATTAACTTTAAGGCAGATAAAACAGAAAGGTTTGCATGAGAATGACTGTTTATATCTGTTGTATTATAAGTAATAACGTGAACTAACTTATCTTGTGGATGATCCATAGCATTATATGTAACTATAAACATGTCATCCATTAATAAAGGTAAAAAGTGTAATCAGTGGCAAACTGCTATAGTATAACAGGAATAATGCACTTCCTGCTACGGGGAAAATAATCCACTTCAGATTGGTACAGCCCCCTGCTTTGTGTTGGGTTTTATTCCTTAATTAACACCAGGTACTGCTGTATTAACACAGTACTTGTTACAAAAGTTATGGCTAGTTTAATAGTAAACAAGCAATAGATCCTATAGATAAGGACTTAAATATATATAAATAATATGAATGAACGCCAAGCCGAATCCACTGCCACTAAGCAACTGTGACAATAACTAGCCTCCAAATTGTTTGAATCTTTGTCTCCCTCCTTGTGATGCATGTTGTGGTTATTTGTTATTACTGCTGGAACACAGCACTCACAGCAAAAACAAGCGCAGGAAATACTCCATAAACCTGCAGGTAGTGGACAGCAGTGTGCTTGTAACCCATTACTTCATCATACCTCTTCAGAGCTTGGTTTGGCCTAATGCATCTCACAGCCACAACAACCAACAACCACTCTGCACAGGGTGACACGTTAAAAACGACCGTACTTCAGAACTACTGCCAAAAGGCACAGCTGGATGGAATGGTTGCTTTTTTTTACATGCCTTGCGTTTTTTTTTTTTTTTTTAAAGGCTACCTAATTGCTTTCTTTTTATATAATTTTCAAACCTACACTATGGGTTAGACCATTAGCATCTATTTTCCTTGGACACCCTTTGACCCTCACACAGGCATGTCCCAAAAAAAAGCAGTTAAGCGGTCTGCAATTGTCCAGATTTTTTTAATTAGCCTGTAGCACTGTTTGAAGGAGGCTGAGTTAAGCATCCTTTGAGGTGAATGATGCAAAATGAAAACTTTGGAGGATTTCAAGTGTTGGCAGAAAGACTGCAGAATGGGTTATTTACAGTGGGAAAAGGGAAAGCCTTAATTTGAACCATCTGAGCCTTCGAAAGAAGTTGGGCACCAGATAGAACAGCATGACAATGCCGGACAAAAAAGTAAAGAACGCCACATCATTATAACAAGGCCCTGGTGGATTTTTATACTTCACGAATGACCAAAAATTAATCTGAGTCGCCATGACTAACATTGCCTTTTATAGAATTTACCATGTTAAAAGGAATAAAACAAGAATTAAAATGACAGTGCCTCAGCCACAGTTTGGCCTCTGTAACTGACTTTATTTTACTCATCATATGCAGATTTAGTTGCCAGTTCACCTCAGCATGGCCTATTGATTAAACTCCTGTTAAGCACAGGATTGATGGACTCATAAGAGAAGTTGAGAAAGATTGCTACGGTGGTCATACTCTTCATATTACACTTCATAAACTCTCTGACATGGAGAGCCATGCTTGATTACATGATACAGTCTGGGAAGGCAGTTTTGCTCTGTAGGGTTTTGGAACTACGCTTCACTGGACTTGGTTTTATTTCAAGCTGCTGCCACAAATACCTTTTTCTTCTGATTGTCTCAGAACAAAGCTTATATAGTTCACAGACAATCAATATCCATAAATTGGCCTGGATTGTGCATGTGAGAGAGGGAGTGCAAATGAGAGAGTAAGAACAAAGTCTGACTTTCTGACATGAAAGTATGTGTATGAGATAAAGCACCAGAGAGAGGGAGAGCAGACAGACAGTGATAGTGTGAGACAGGGTGTGAGGGAGGACTGTTCCTTTAAGAGATAGAGAAAACTGGCTCAATGCCCATTCTCCAATCTGCTGATGATGAGGCGAGGAAGGAGCCAGGAGCCATATTTAGCGATGAGGTCATCCTTTATGGTTAAAAAAAGAAAAAGATAAGGGAAAAGAGAGCAGCCATAGAAAGTGCAGTCGCTGTCAATGTCTGATCCTATCAGCCATCATATGGAATGACTTCCTTTCTGCATCTGAATATATCTCTGCACTTGTGAGTCTCCTACATGTGACTGCCCTTTGGTGCATCACGGAAAGATTGTTGAATTAGCAAAGTAGAGGGCTTAATGGATGCATATGCAACAGGTTACTTGACTGGGTCGTCACATTTGTGAAGAATCTGCTACTGCATCAGGAGGAATGTTGGATCAAATCATGAGCATTTTTTATCATTAGGAAATGCAAATTTGTTTTGATAGATTTAACCTATTGGCTTGACTGTAACCTACTGTTTGCAACATACATATATTACTTCTCTACCATACTGCTGGACAATCAGTGAATATATCTGGTTCAGAAGTAGAAAGGAGTTTAATGGATTGAATTGCTTGTTTACCCTTAAATTCCCTTACTACTGAACTGTCTTTCACTCGCTCACACAAACAGAGACACATACATTCAAGCATGCATGCACAAACACACACACACACACACACACACACACACACACACACCACACACACTACTGCCATGCCATCCCACTAAAGATTTGCCCAAATATAGACTGTATGGCTAGGACAGATGTGCCAAAGGTGAAATCTGAGACTTTACCGCCATCTATAGGAATATGTAGCAGAGAAATTGTATTGCCTCTGTTATTACAAATAAATAAGTTCAAAAGTAGTTATGCTATAACACTATATCATGTATTTCTTCCTTCCATCAATTACTTTCTAAATAAAATATACTTTATATGGTTTCTAAAATATATCTTAATTTACCTGCATCTTTTGATCACCCTAAAGTGTTTTTAACAATATACGTAGATACAATAAAGATATAATAAATATTTGAATGTTATTACTATTCAATGTATATGAGTGATGTTTCACTTCTCATTCATGGTAAATGAGACCATCAGACCCGTCCTGGTACACTTACACACACTGGCCGTCATTTATTAAGCTGCTTCTGAATAGATTTGTTTGTTAGTTGCTAGCAAGAGCATTTCAACAAGAAATGTGTTATTCATGAAAATCAGGTTCAGTCAGAAAAATATTTGTATGCAACAAGAGCTCCTGATGCGATCAAATTGACATATTATGGAGACTAATGTGAATCTCAATCGACAGACTCCAATTCATATTTGCCACGAGTTACTGTAATTTTCCATATGGATTACACTGTCAGGTTTAAATCGCTTATTTCTTTTAATTACACACTACTTTAATTAACATATCTTATTAGTAAAAGCAATGAAAAACTAAGAATTAAGAATAAGATTAGCTAACTAATTAGGATAGAAGAAAGTCCTCTGTTTAAATAAAGGAATAGTTAGTGTATGCCTGTGGATTTCACTTCTGAAACTGTTAATAAAGTTGTGTGTATATGTTTTAGTCGATCTGAAAAGAAAAATCCCCACCAAATTTACAAGTTTCCATAATGCCGATTTTCTTCATACTCCCATGCTTATGTTGTGAAATGCGAATCGCCCTGAAAATACCAAGCGCATTGATGCTACTTCTGATTTGCATAAGCCCTGCTCACAAAACTCCATAAAAGGAAAAGAATAAACTTGCAGAGAGCTGAAAATGACAAAATATGAGTAAACTGTAAATGTCTGCCTCATAAGAGCAGTGAGCACAAAATTTTTCCAGTAACACAGCTACAGCAGTTTTTTTTTTGTTCATTTTAATTGAATGATTTAATGAATTAATGTCCTATTTAATCTAATTTGTGCATTTATTTTGGATTACTTTCTTTCAAGTTATTAATATGAAATGACTAAGTTTCATAAAATTTGTGTGTAATTAAAAATAATTATGCTATACAAAACTTGACAGTGAACACATAGCAGTTGCACATAGCAATCATACAATTTTAGAGCTTGTCTTTTATGTTTTTTAACAGTGAGTCACTCTATACATAAATAGACACAGACTCAGGAGCTCTCCTAGGGTTCAAATGTTTTGGGTTTTTTTGGTTTCTGGGTGGTTTGATGTAGCATTTCTGCCTCACAACACCGTGTCCCCGAATTTGATCCTGAGCTGAGTTTATATTCTATGCAGAGGTTTTTTTTGTCTTCTGTCTGTATGGGTTTCAGCCAGTTTCTCCAAGAGTTCTCACTCCCACTGTTCCCAGCACAGGCTCTGAGTCCACTTTGACTCTTACCAGGATAAAGAGGTTACTGAAAGAGTGAGTGAGAAATGTTTTCTTAATATTATGTTATACTGTTTATGTGGATACCGGTTGGTTAACTAATGTATCAAATAACTACACCATACAGACGTAAAAAGGAAGGAAAATCACAAGTTTTCAGGTTGATTCAAAAATATGGTTGTAAGCTTTAAGGCCTCAATCAAATACTGTCTTGTTTTCCTACCTAAGTCCCTTTAATTTGTTTTTGTAGTATATTAGCCCTCAGGCTTACAGGGATGTCAGTTTCAAAGCTCTTCTTAAGAAATCCTTCCAACCAATTTCTCACACCAGCACATGAACCTTTATCCTAAACTAAACACCAAGACATACAGCTTGGGTTCTTCTTTTAAACACTGAATATTTGATGAGGATAAAGAGGGCATACAACCTGTAAATCACACAGAGCCTTATTTAGTACATCAGAGGGCCAACATCAGGCTTCTGTATATAGCATTAATGCACTGTCACCATCTATTACCTTAATATCTATTCCATTTTGTCATATTTAAAATAGTTTAGCTAAAAGATAACATTTTTGAATGCAGTGGACTACTGATCATAAGTCATGAGTGGGTCATGAGTTCAAATCCCAGCACTGCCAAGCTACCCCTGTCAGGCCTTTGAGCAAGGTTTCACCATCAACTGCTCAGTTGTATAAATATAAAATGCAATGTTCTTTCACTTCTCTAAGTCGCTCTGGATAAGGATGTCTGCCAAATGCCATAAATGTACAAAGATTATTGTTTATTTACTTATGTGATTGACATTAGCCATGACATCCACTGTCCACTAATGGTATGAAAAATGAAGTGCATTAATTATTAGACAGTAAAAAAAAAGTCTTATAAAAAATGAAAACAATATTGATGAAATGTTCCTGATGCAGAATAGATCAGAATGCAAATCACTTTTACAATATAACGGAACTACTATGTTATGTCGCTTTATTAATCTCAATATACAGCACTCACAGTCAGCAGTAAGTGGATGGTGAGCACACAAATAAATACAGTAAAGATAACATTCATAGCAAGAAGTTACGGTTTTAAAAAAGCAATTTAATATAACTCAGATTTCCGAGAAGATTAAAACACTGATGCGCTGTCCCCTAAATGAACATGACATTTATGATTTCTGACTTTTATGCACTAAATATGTACTCTATGCCCAGTTACTTCATAGCAACTAAAAAATCAATACACTGAGGATTTATTATTGTTTAACATCTCAGATGTATACTTAAATAATAACAGAGCCTCCCTAAAAACAGGAAACAGAAACATTTTCAACAACACAAAAGGTTTTACCATGACACGCCCCTAAATCACTTGTATCAGCTGTAGACAGAAGACATCTGATCCATATAATAAAGATGCACATTTAGTTCTATCCGTTGTGAGGTCAGCTGGAGGGGAGAGCTCATGTATTGCACTTTTAAATGAAAACAAGTATGAAGTCTACAGTGCTGTGTTGTGTATCGGAATTGGCCCGATCCAGGTCTGAAATGCTGCATTTACACTGGATTGGATTTGATGTTTACAGATTTGATCTGCTGACACAATTAAACATCGGGAACATGACATTTTTTTATTCTTCACATTTTCTTGCGTAAAAAGCCATGTAGGATAGCTGGTTGGGTGATTCTTTCATTATAACCTCATTGGAAATATCTTAAACAGCTTTTGTAATTACCAAATGGAAACGGGTCAGTATCGGGTATTTAAAATCTGCTGGTTGCACAATCTACTAGAATGCACAAATCAATCGGTATGAACTATTACTACACAGTTAATCCTGGAGCAGATTTAACCACGTTTGCTTCCCTTTACAGCTTCTTTAGTATGAAATTTAGCAAAATCACTCTGATATGTTATAATTCCTACGGACTCTTAAGCTCAGGTTTAATCTATGCTGTCAAAGCTCATTTTATGTACTGAAAACTCATACAAGCAAAGTCCAGCCATTTTAATCACTGGAATCATGTAAGAGGGCATTCTGTGTTTCTGATGTACAGACAGGTGACAAATTAAAAGGAAAACAAACAGCATAAAGTGACTTAGTAAGATGTTAGCCCAACACAAGCCACCAGAACAGTTCAAATTGACCACGGAATAAATTGGACTATACTGGAGCACCATTCTTCCAAAAGCTATTGCCTCAGTTGGTGTTTTTATGATGTTGGTGGAGAGTGTTGTCTGACACATCAGTCCAAAACTTCCACAAAGGTGTTCAACTGGGTTATGATCTGGTGAGTGTGATATGCCATAGCATATTATTTAAATACATTTTTCTTGTGCTCTGTAGATGTGGTCGGGTCATGCTGGAAGAGACCACTCCCATTAGGATAGAAATGTTTCATCATAGATAAAGGTGATCAGTCTGAATACATTTGTATTGATTAGTACTGTCCACAGTAAAAAGTAGATCCAAAACAAGCCAGCAAAATACCCTACACCGCATGACAGAGCCACAAGTTTTTTCCTTTAATTTGTCACCCATTTGTGCCTTGTTCATTTTGTATAACCGGTGAAGGCAGATTGTAACAAAACAGTACCAAGCTTCTTCTTTGCTTCATTACCCAACATGCCTTTCACCCTCTGGATGCTGCTAATACAGCAAAAGTGATCAATATTTCAGACCAAGTCCATGTGTCATCATTTTACCAGCATCATCCAACAGGGGGTAGCATTGAATCAAAATACACCTTACTAGTACATTCTGTGTCTATATCAGTACAAAACAGAAACACAGTGCTATACACAGGGTCTGGCCAACAAACACTGTTTACAGTTTGCCATCCATTTGATATGGATTTCTGTATATCTTCTTCATGGTACTGACATTTTAAGACTCAGCAGTCAGAATCAGCAGCTTTAAAAGAGCTTTGTTGTGGCACTCGCTTGTGGTGGATTAAATCCAGGTAGATGTCAGATCGGAGGAAGCGAGGATATGGGTCTTTCTCCATGAGTCCAAAGATCCTGCACTGGGCCAGGTCGAAGCAGTCAGCGCCAATGCTCTCCATGTTCTCCTTAGTCTGCTCCCTGGTGTATGAGTCTAGATTAACCTGGGAGAAAAGAAAAAAATATATTTTTTTAATTGCTCTGACTGTAAGGACTTACGTTTGAATCACATTTGTTAACATAGCAGAAGTCACATTTTCCAGCATTTTAGGTGAGCGATATATCTGAACTCCATATGTGACAGCTTTGAATATATATCACACCTGATATACCAGCTAATGGGGGATGATGGGGAATTTGGATTAATTTCCCAGCAGTTAACTAGCTGGCTAGTTATTAGTGATTTCGCAGTGTTTCGTGCATATTCATAGATTACTGTCACTTGTCATTTTTTTACATTGTTTTTCTCCTCACCACAGTTGGAAAGAGTGCTTATTTGAGTTACTATACACTTCCTGTCAGCTCAGACCAGTCTGGTCATTCTCTGATCATTATCATCAACAAGGTATTTCAGCCTGCAGACCCTCCACTCACAGGATGTTTTTGTTTTTCGCACCATTCTGTGTAAACTGTAGAGAATGTTGCCAAAAATCCGAGCAAAAATCCGAGGAGATCAGCAGTTTATGAAATACTCAAACCAGCCCATCTGGTACCAACATCTATGCCATGACCAAAGTCACAAAGATCACACTTTTTCTTCATTCTGATGTTTGATGTGAATACCTGATGCTCTTGGCCTGTATCTGCATGATTTTTTGCATTGCGCTGCTGCCACATGATTGGCTGCATGAATGTGCAGATGTACAGGTGTTCTTAATAAAGTGGAGGATGAGTCCTGGGCTACATTATCAATGTTTGTCTAAACAAATTTTCACTTGCACATTGTTATTGATTGCTAAAGTCTTACAATCACGTTTTTTTTTTGTTTTTTTTTAAATAACCTACCTCTTTAGATGACTGGATGGAGATGTACTGTTCATATATCTTTTTCGCTCTGGAAGCCATCTTAGATAGAGATTTGATCCTCCTGTATTCCTCACAAGCGAGCCAGAAATCCAGATTCTCCTCACTGAACTCTGTCTGCAGGAAGGAGCGGAACACGGCAAGTCCGTCTGTCAAAGCAGATAACAGTTACCACACACACACCTTAATGGCATGTTACAAAAAATATATATAATTTTTTAATGAAAAGAAACTTTACATACATAAATAAATTGATTAATTTATTAATTTACTGTGCTATAGGGCAATAAATACTAGAGATGCACCGATGTATTGGCCAATAATAGATATTGGCCGATAGAGGCTATTTTTCCTGCTATCGGCCGATAGTATATCCTGTCAATCAAAAGAGGGCAGGAAAACACATTGATTTCATGCTGTGTGTAAAGAAGATGTCTCTTGTGTGGAATTATGACAAAACTGCAGTTTGTAAACTCTGTAAACTCTGCAATCTCTGCACCACAAAAATTTTACACCGGAAGTAAATTTTATGCTGCAGAAGTTACGGTGTCAAGTCAATACCCCCCTCCCCCTGGTGCCCGCTCGCACTCATGCTGAATTAAAGCAGCAGTACGCCGTTGAATGAAGATGAGTTGACAAAAAAGTATACATTGCACAGAAAAATATATTTGTAGAGTAACATATTTCATATCCAATTAATGTTAATATATAAAAAAGTTTATATTATATATTACCAATTTGATGTCAGTGATGAAGTAGAAATGCATGTGTTTGTGGTGAGTGTGTGTGAGACTATAGGGAGATTTTTTTTAGAATTCAGTCAATGTTAATATGAATTAATAACATTCAATAAGTTAAGAAATGTTACTTTAATCTTCAAAATTTTGTTCGTGTAAATGTTCATTAGAGTAATGTGTTTTCTGTTTATGAGATCAGTTACTATGAAACGACTTGGTGAAATGGAGAGAATAAAGTTTTTATTTCCTTCATTATCATAAATTAATCATTATTAATTTATAAGAAGGCATAAAAGGAAGAACTATTGGTCGATATCACTCTGAATAATCGGTTATCGGTATAAGCTGAAAAGTTTTGTATCGGTGCATATCGGTGCATTAAGATATTTAGTAAATTTATTTTGCAGTTATTGTACTATAGAAAACAATATGTACTTACATTTGTGAGAGAGCAACAGGTCAAAAGATTCTCCCCATTTAAGAACTTCTTCTGGAGGAGGTCTACTAGAGAAACAGAGCAAAGAAGGTGGTTAAAGCCCCCATAAGTTACCCTTCATAATGCATTCCTTGATTTTTTGCTATATATAATGGAGACAGACATCCTGCATTCAATCTATTTACTCCACACCTAATACTACTAATGATATATATCTATGAGCATTCAATAGTGTTTCAATATTCAAAGTATTGATAAACCATTGATCTATGGCATGACTCATCTCATCCTGGAGCCATTTCTGGTAATAGAGGAAGTAAACACTTGAACTAACTTGTCTGATTTGAGGACTTTCTCAAGCTTGCTGGATGGATGGCTTCCGGGTCTGTCGTTGTTCTTCTTCCGAAGAAAGGTCAGACGATTCTTCATATCTTTTGCACTGCAGGACAGAAACATACTCAGTGTTACCCTTAACTTTAGAATGGCTCACCATCTAGCTGAGTATTCAGTGTGTAGTTGTATTGTGTGTCAAGACAAAGACTAACAGAAAGGTGAAGAGATTATTATCAAGAATATTGGGACAACACTGTGATATAGAGCCAAGATTCGAGTCATTATTTACTGCACTGTGGAGGCATCAAGCATAGAACAGCTTTTTTGAGCAAGATAAAAGGTCTTATAAATGCCTATTCAACATCAAATGAGTTGCAAGAACAATAAACGCACATTTGGCAAAGTATAAGAAAACATTATGACTTACATGTTTTTTGATTTCTTCTTTTTCGTGGCACTCTTCCCCATTTGACACTTACAGTTTGGCTCACCACAGACCTGATTGTAGAAAAGAAAATGCATTAATACTGTGTAACATGCTCTAAACTGAGAGGTGAAACATGAATAGAGAAATGTATTGCTATATACGCTGAAAAATACCATGCAATATACACTAACCTGCCACTTTATCCGATCAGCCAATGATGTGGCAGGAGATACAGATTAAGAGCCTTAGTTAATGTTCACATCAAACATTACAATGAGGTCAAATGTGATCTCTGACGTTAACTGTGGCATGGCTGAGGTGCCAGATGGGTTGGTTTCAGAAACTATTTCTATTGGTATTTTCAAGCACAACAGGCTAGAGTTTGCACAATATGGTGGGAAAAACAAAAAACGTCCAGTGGGCAGCAGTTGATGAAATTACTAGACTGGTTTGAACTGACTGGAACGATACAGTAGCTCAAATAACCACTCTTTATAACCGTGGTGTGTAGACAAGCATCTATGAATGCACAACACATCAAACCTCGAGGAAGATACAGCAGAAGACCATGTCAGGTTCTGCTCCTGGCATCCAAGAACAACAATCTGAGGCTACAGCTGACACAAATTAACCTAAAATTGACAATTAAAAATTGGGAAAAGCCCAGGCAACAATCCTAATCTGGTCATTTTTGAGTGCCCACTCAGATCTATGTTTTGTTTTTGTTTTCTGGAGACTGTTGCACATGAAAATCCCAGGAAATCAGCAGTTTCCGAAAATACTCAGGAAGAAAAAACCAAACACAACAAAGTCACTGAGATCACATCACACACACCCTCCCCCTATCCCCCAGGATCGTTTGACCTGTATGTTCATGATTTTATGCATTGCACTGTAATTGTATACATAACAGCATACTATAGTTTACTTATACTACATCCATTCATCCATCCATCCCTCCATCTTCTACCGCTTACTACTTTTCAGGGTCGCGGGGACTTATACTACATATTTTATGTAATTTAAATATAAACCCTAATATATGAAATGCATAAAAATGAAAGTATGATCCAATCTTCTCCAATATTTAAACAGTGGCAATAATCTTTATACTTTAAAACAGTAGAAGATAGTTTGAGTGTTAAACACTGCATTGGTGCAGAAATAGTTGTGGTTGAGATATGGTGTAGTTTGTAATGAAAGAGAATTCTAGTTGAGGATTGAATGGTCAATGAAGGAGAAACGTACCCTTCTACCAGTGAAGAGCAAGCAGATCTGATGGACAGATCCTCTGTTCTTCGTGAGCTCTTTCCTCAGTGTCTGGGGTGAGGGGACAGTCCAGCGCTGCTGCATCTCTCTGCTGTTATCCATGCAGTGTATGGCCTGGTCAGAGATAAAGCGTGGTGAGCGTGGCTCCTGTAGCAGGCTGCCCTCGCTGTGTGTGCGGCGGTGCAACGAGCGCTGCACACACAGCCTCGTGCTCTGCTGGCCCCTGCCAGGTGACATCTCCACCAGGCTCCTCCGCTTCAGATAGCCTTCATCGCTGTCCTCTTCCTCCTCCTCTTCCTCCTCCTCCTCAAGGTCTTCAACATCATCATCGTCAGTGGATGGTGAGGTAAGAGCGTCTGGATTGAAGGAGCGATCTAGGCACAGTTTAGGGATGATGAGAGGTGATGAGGAGGAAGATGAAGATGTGGGCCTGGCGCTCTCGCCCTCACCCTGTTCCCTCCGCTCAAACTCTGGCTCCCGTTCTCCTCGCTTTGGCTCCTTCACCTTCTCCTTCCAGATGGCAGCAGAGTCTGTGTGTGCTGATTTAGAGGTGTCTCCCAGTGTAGGAGGGGGTTGGACACACTCACTGGGATATGACATACACTCAGATGGGATACTGGTTCTGGCTCTGGTAAGACCACTGAGAGGGGAGCAAGTGGGTTGTGATGGAGAACATGGTTCTGAAACACTGTGTGCTCCAAAGCCCAGCAGTCCTAAATCAGCCTGATCTCCAGCCTTTGGCTCTAGCATCTGCCAAGAAAGCATTCACCAAGTGTTACCTTACTTTTATAAAGCCCATCTGGTAGGAATGGTCCAATGTTTTTCAACCTAATCTCTATCCACTGAATCTGTAGCATGTGTGTGATTACCAGAGACAAAGATTTTCATGTGTTCCTTTACTTATGGAATTAATTCATTCCTCAGTCATATATACTGTATTTGCAAATAATACTTTAAATCTGCACAAATTTCAGAGCTGGTACTACTGCTCCATAGTTCCACAATATCCCACAGTTGCAGTTTGTTTACTCTAAAAAAGCAGTGTGTAGCAGAAAAGAAAGTGTCTCATAAGAAACAAGACAAAGGGAACACAAGAATAAACACAAGTTTTTCAACACTAACAGTATTGAATAACTTCAAAGAGCATGAAAATTTATTTGAAGCTGGAGAGGTAATTATTGCATCTGTAATGTGTAGACCTTTTCTTCTTATAAATCTCAACAATATATAGTACACAACAAAGCTAGACCAGCTTGGATATCTAATGTCCATTTAGATGCAAGTGCCATTTGCTTGTACATAATATTTCAAAACACACCAATATAGCTGCAGACATTTGCATTTCCAACTAATTCTATCTGTTATAGCATTGATAAGCTTCTTGAACTAAAATCAGGTCTCTACCCACAATGGCATTTTCTGGACTGTGATGATATATGATCCCTTTAGACTATGTATGCCATCATTTTTGCAGAGGTTTGTATGTACTAGCAAAATTGCCTTCTTGAGTAACAGCATCTTTAAATTAAATCACCTAGCTCCTTTTGCACTATACACTACTTTGTGATCATTGGGTGACTAACTATATCAATGTTTGTGCACAGGATGTAACTAAATTGTTCAGTTAAGTGCTGATGAAAACCACATTGCTAGGTGTGATTTAAGTAAATACAGTTGCAATAAATTATTCAACCCCCATTGCAAATCAGGTTTATTGTCAAAATTTACAGACTTTCAGCTTTTTGCAATGAACACATCAAATGAACACAAGGAATGCTTCAAATGTTTTTCCCAAATTCAACTGAAAATGCAACTTAAACGATTTCTCCAGTTTCAAAATTATTAAACTTCCTGAATAGAGTCCCTCACAACAGCACAAATATGCAAAATAGGTGATGTCTCAAGCACACCTGATGCAACTAATCGAGGGCTTTATTAGTAGCACCAGGTGTGCTTGAGCTGGAACACATGAAATACCTGAATTGTCTAGAGGTAGAAAATATATGAAATACCTGGACGGGGCAGAAAAATCCGCAACCAGATTTCTGAGAACGCAGGCTGTGAAAAATCCTCGAGTGACTGCAAAAGACCTGCAACAAGACTTGGTGGCAACAGGCACGGAGGACTCAGTGAGCACAGTAAGGTCGGTAATAAACGGAAAAGATTTCCATGCCAGAACTGCAAGACGTACAACACTACTGACCCAAAAGCACAAGAAAAATCGCTCAAAATCATATAAATCATATAAATATGCCTCAGAAGTTTGGGATTCTGTTCTGTGGAGCGATGAAACAAAACTGGAACTTTTAGGCACGATGGATAAGCTGTATGTCTGGAGGAAGAAGAATAAAGAAAGTACACTCTGTCCACAGTCAAGCATGGTGGTGGCTCAGTGATGCTCTGGGGCTTCTTTGCATCCTCTGACACTGGAAACCTGCAGCATGTGGAAGGCCAGATGGATTCATTGAAGTATCAGCAAATCCTGGGAGAAAACATTGTGCTGTCTTTGAGGAAGTTGAAGCTTTGGCTTAATTGATGACAATGATCCCAAGCTAACCTTAAATTCCACCAAGGCATGTTTGCAGAAGTCCTGGAAGATTTTACAGGGCCATCACAGTCCCCTAAATGAAAATCTTCGGTGGGATTTGAAGAAAGCGCTTGCAGCATGCAAACCCAAGAATGATACTGAACAGGAGGCCATTGCTCATGAGGAATGGGCTAAGATTTCTCAGGAATGCTGCCAGAAACTAGTGTCTAGCTATGCATCTCGTTTGCAGCAGGTCATAACAGCAAAAGGGGTGCTCTACTAAGTAATAAATATGCTTGCCATGAAGGGATTGAATAATTCTGAAACTGGAGACGTCATTATATTGCATTTTCAGTTGAATGTGCGGAAAACATTTGAAGCATCGTTGTGTTTAACTATTTCAATTGCTTTTGTTTGAAAGTCTGTAAATTTTGACAGTAAACCTGATTTGCAATGGGGGATGAATAATTTTGATAGCAACTGTATGTAGCTTGTTTGGTAATATTACCACAGGGCTTCATTTATCACACTGAATCCGAACAGATTTGTGTGTAAATCGTTTGTATGTGTGTTTACATAAGAAATTTGTTATTCATGAATATCCTGTAAATTCTGAAAAACTTTCATATTGTATCCTGCTCCTAAGTGTGTGTAAATTTACACAAAAAAAGACTAATGCAAACTGCACATGCAGATGCATATACACATAAAATCTTTTACTGCTGTCATTAGTTGAGCTGTTTTAATTTCCACTTCAGGAAATTACAGCATGATGTTTACACAGCAATTATGCAATAACACTCACCTCTCCAACATTAATCACTTATAGACTTACATACATGCTCTGAGCACTTTTAAAGCAACATATATATATTCTTGGAGGTTTTACAGCTTAACTCTCTGTTTGCAGTGAACAAAACAAACATTGTCCACCAAACATAATCCAAAATATGCTGCAAAGATTGACCTCATGAGCTTTGTGATAGCTAGATTGTCAAAACAACAATACTGTCTGAATGTCAAATCTACATGTATCTATCTAACTAATGTTGAAGCTGCTGTTTACCTTAAAATATACTTTACATTTGTAAAAAAAAAAATAATATACATGCAGTTTAAACAATGCTTTAGAAAAGCATTACTACATTTAAAAATCACTGACAAATCACTTTTAAAATGCCACATCGAAATCTAAAACAAATATACAGTACATGCTGCAAATATCTAGTACGTCTGCTGACAAAATGCATTATTTGAATGACCTCACCTTCATTAATGATCCAGTGTTTATCTCCTAAAAACAAATAATGTGTTCTTTCATCAAGGCAGAAGCACTGGAGCAGCTCTTTGTGACATCTTCCCTTTCCACCCTCCCTCCCATTCGCCCTCTCTCACTTTCCCTCTCTAAGTCGCATGTGCGTATCTGGTTGTGCCGCTCTGATTAATGTCGCTGCTGAATCAGTTGTTGCTAATGCCAGCCCAGGGGGCACCGAGTCGCAGCAGGGATGAGAAATGGACAAAAAAAATTTGATTTTCTCCTTCATCGTCCTTGACGGGAATGAAATAAGACTGCATCCTGTTTAAACACACACTGAACTGTGGGATTGAATTCATGGTAGAACTGAACTATAAAGCACACAATCACAGGAGAGATGTTCTATACAAAACAGTGTGCCTTACAAAAAAAAAGGTGATGTTGAGTGTGTGTGTGAGTGTTTGTGAAACAAAGTGAAAGATGTGTGCTTTGTACCTGATCAGGACTAGAAGTGAGCTGCTTGTTGATGTTGTCTCTCAGACACTGGTACACTCTTCTCTTCTGCTCGGCTGAAAAGGCCTCCAAACTGAACAGACATTCAGTTCTCTACATACAAAAAGAGACAGGAAGAAATGTAAACAGAGAGAGAACACATCCTTTTCATTTCGCTAAAGACGACTGATATGTGCTTTATTGTCAGGGTTTATTATGCGTGTCCTTCTACTGCTCAGGCTCTGAAAGGCAACCTTTGTGTCGCACGCTGCACTGAATGAGAGGTGAGGGGGGGAAAAGATGAGAGAAAGCAAAGAAGAGAAGTACACACACTGCCACTGATGTATCACTGTGAGTGTGTGTGTGTGTGTGTGTGTGTGAGAGAGAGAGAGAGAGAGGTGTTGTCAGGGAGATGGGCAGATGGCTGTATGTTTAACGCTTCGCCTCTGCGTGTATTTGCTGGAGTGAGCCGTCTGTCTTGCTGACACGTCTGCTCTTCTGGGAGCGAGGAGCTTGGAACAAACTCACATGTAACGTACGTCATGTCATAATTAAGAGTCACTCCAGCATGGAAATGCTGTTAACATACTGTAAAAGCCAGGATGAGTGAAATTTGGCATGCTAATCCTATTAATCGGGTACAGAAAATGTACTGAATGATACTGTACAGTAGAGATATAAAAACCCCTCTGAAAATTGTATTTACTTAAACGATTTAGTATTAGGATAGATGGAAGTATTTATTCATTTATAAGTTGACATCAGCAGACAGAGACAGAACTAACTTTGACAGTAGCACTATGACACTATGCATTCATATCTCATCCTAAAACAGGAAACGTCCAAACGTTCTTGCTATCTTGAGAGGTTTGCTTAAGAAGGCACATAAGAAGGCCAGCCGGAATCCATTTAAGCCCTCTCAAACACACAGTTACACTAAATCCCAAAAGGCTTATAATTTGTTACGAAACTTCACTACATGGGGTATTATACAGCATTTAAAAATATATATAGTGCACTATACCACCAACAAAACACCAGTGATTCAGCTATTGAAAAGGTGACTGCTAATGATGGTTGGAAATTGGTATATTGTTACTTACATATAATATCAGGACATCTCATTTAAAAATTGATTCTTGATTTTCAAAATATGGGAAAATAAGGTAAACCATCACCATGTGGATTTATTCAAAACTTTTGGGGAATAAATAAATGATAAACTGGTGTACTGATGCGTTCTTACCTCTATTCTGTATGAGACATACAGGCACAGTTTATCTGCAGGAACTGCAAAGAAAGAGATATATGTTGTCTTAAAAACAATCAATACAGTTAGAATTGCCTTCATGATTAGACAAATGCAGGATTATTTTTAAAGGCCTTTGTTCATTTTTCACAAAAACCACATTAATGTAATGAACACCCATTAGAGACTGACAGTCTCTTCCATAAAAAGGGGCAATAAAATTCCTTATAAACAGAGGTGGCAGGAGAAAGGCAGAAATGCCTGCTGTGGCACGCCTTTGGATATTTCTATCCATCATCAGGAAGATGAATAATACACACACCCTCCCAGGCAGCCTGGGACTGACTCTGTCGGAGACAAGCCCATTGTTTATGGCGGACAGAGCAGCAGACTGCAAAGCAGCTCGGCAGCTAGTCTCAGGGAACTTTTCTTATTGCACACACACACACATACACACACACACACACACACACACACACACACAACCCTGTCGCCTCCTTCCTGCCATGGTTCATATACACAGTCACAAATAATACAGGGTGGAGCTTATTCACATCCCCTCTTATGTAAACAATCATCTCAGAGATACTTCATACACTTTCAAACAAATATACACATGGCTGTCTATTTCGTAATAGAATACTTTTACACCAGACGTGAACAGCAGTAAAGCGGGAGTGACATACACATACACACACACATATATATATATATATATATATATATATATATATATATATATATATATATATATATATATATATATATATAATAACACACACACACACACACACACATACACAGTATCTCACAAAAGTGAGTACACCCCTCACATTTTTGTAAATATTTGATTAAATCTTTTCATGTGACAACACTGAATGACACTTTGCTACAATGTAAAGTAGTGAGTGTACAGCTTGTGTAACAGTGTAAATTTGCTGTCCCCTCAAAATAACTCAACACACAGCCATTAATGTCTAAACCGCTGGCAACAAAAGTGAATGTTTTTCACTTTTTCGCACTCCCAGGATTTCTTGATACTTCAATGAATCCATCTGGCCTTCCACACGCTGGAGGTTTCCAGTGCCAGAGGATGCAAAACAGCCCCAGAGCATCACTGAGCCACCAGCATGCTTGACTGTGGACAGAGTGATCTTTCTTCATTCTTCTATCTCCAGACATACCGCTGATCCATCGTGCGATCCATCGTGCCATGAACATCTGTTTCATCGCTCCACAGAACAGAATCCCAAAACTTCTTTATATTTATTTATATGATTTTGACTGACTTTTCTTGACTTCTCAGAAATCTGCAGCTGTTGATAGCTTCCTTTTTCTGCCCTGTCCAGGTATTTCATGTGTTCCAGCTCAAGCATACCTGGTGCAACTAATTAAGTCCTTGAGACAACACCTGTTGTGCCTATTTGTACTGTTGTGAGGGATTCTATTCAGGGGGTTGAATAATTTTGAAACTGGAGAAGTCATTATAAGTTACAATTTCAGTTGAATTTTTGGAAACCACTTGAAGCATTCATTGCGTTGAACTATTTCGATTGCTATTGTTTGACTTGTTCATTACAAAAAGCTGAAAGTCTGTAAATTTTGACAATAAACCTGATTTGCCATGGGGGTTGAATAATTTTGCAACTGTATGGCACATAATTGCCATAATATATTTTGCTGCTTGTAAGGAATAGGGAGACAATGAGAGACACTTTTCTATTATTTCTCATCTTCCTTTCAATTTCTTCATCTCATTCTTTGTGCTTTCTCTCTTGGTCTGCCTCTCTTAATTTCTTCTTTTAAATGGACTTTTTATCACCATCTTTATTATTCCTTTCTCTTTCTTGCTTGCTTGTCTTTTGTGTCATTTCTCATTAGCTGTTCTTCTCATTTAACTCTTAAACGCAAATGTTTTTGACCATTTTGGGGAAATCCTTCTTTCACTTTCACAAGTCCATCAGCATGCATTAATTAGGAAGAATCCCTAAAAGCAGAAACCCCAAGACAGCACAAATTAAAACCTCCCATTATGCAGTTAACAAAGGCACATGGACATACCATCTTGCAGCTGGATCTGATGGAGGTAGAGAGGACTCTGCAGCACGTTGCATCGACCAGGTTCGTCCTCTCTAGTCAGCAGCATTAGGTCGGTGTAGATGAACACTGTCACCTATAGGGGGAGATAGAGACAATTTCTAGGTTGGAGTACACATAAATATCTTTATTTTAATTTATATTTTAAGTTTTTTAAAAAAAAAAAAAAAAAATAAAAAAAAAATTTTTTTTTTTTTTTTCGTTTTTTTTTTGGGGGGGCGGGGAAAAGATAAAAGGGGTTCCCCCCTCGGTGTGTGTTTTAGGAATATTTCACTCCATGTCATCCATTTAAAAAAAATTTTAAATAAAATGTTAGTTTTCTAATGAAAGAAATGAATATGTTGGCACAGTTATATTTTCTCTACAACACCGATTTCAAACATGTAATCATACACCTTCAAATAAAAAACTTTTGCCTGGTAGTGTACATGTGGATGTATAATTAGGCATGTAGGCACATAAATAAAGCTTATTCTGTGATTACTATTTGAGTAGAAGGAGCTGATACTATTCAATTTACATGAATGTCGAACTTTTTCATTTGTCTTAAATAGACTCAAACCCTGTTGAAGACCATCTTTGTATTAGAGTCTGGGAATATGCAAATTAGTTCAACACTAAACCAGTGTTGAAAGTGTGTTTACATATTAAAACATGATAGGCCCTTGTTATGATGCAATAACACTTGCCTATCAGATATTCAACATTAAGATTTTACATTGAAATCTGAAAGCCCATTTTCCTAAAATAATGCCGCCAAACCTCTGCAGTGACAGTGCTTCATCTTCAGTCCATTTGATTCCCACAGAAAAGCCAGCTGGGTCAGTGTTTTTTTATTATTATTATTTTTATCCCTACTCCAGCATGGAGCAAGGCCAATCTAGTAAACTCAGCAGCTGAATAACACAGGCAAACATGCACACACACACACACACAACACACACACACACAAATGTACTTATGGGAGTCTACTGGGGAAATGTGAGCTAGTGATGAACAGCTTCTCCTTATTAAACACACCAAACTTTACAAATGCCAAACTCCTCAGCATGTCTTCACAAGAGCTTCAAAAGAGAATAAAGGTCAGTTAACAGTGTACTCCTGGTGAGAAACCACTAGGGAAGAACAAAAAGAGAAGGCAGGATTGCTATAGATACACCATGGATCAGAGTGGCTATTGTGGCACAAAGAGATTTATCTTTACTCAATATGACTCAAGCTGTGTTATCTAGAGGTCAGGCTATTCCCAAAACCAGAGTTTCTCAAATGCTGCTGCCACAAGAATAGTCAAACCCAGGTGTCTCCATGCCTGAGTCTGAATCTGATTAGACATAGTTGCTAATGAGACCAGTATTTCTAAACTTCACGCACCACAAAAGAGTTTCATAGAGATGTAATGGTCTGGTCTGCACATATATAGCGCTTTTATCCAAAGCGCTTCACATTGTGTCTCATTCACCCATTCACACACATGTATAAGGAAAACAAAATAAAAAACTTAGCAAAACAAAAATGTTTAAAAAAAAAAAAACAACAACTGTGGCTCCTAGGAAGCTCCCCTAGCAATAAAATATCTTATCTTAATTAAAGAAAAAAAAAATACTTTTCTTGTGTATTTTACACAGGGGAAGTATTTTGGGGGTCTCTACAAATTAATATTGACAATTATGCTATGCGGCTTGCAGTGCAGACCAAACATTAAATGACTTAACCTATAAGCTACTATCCACTGAATTTTTTAAGTAATCTCTTAATAGGCACTTAAGAGTCAACAGCATAACGTCAATCAGCTCGTTTTGAGTAGTATTAGATACAACTTTGTTCAACTGTGCTTCATAAAGCAGGTGTTACCTGTTGTACAATTAAGAGCTAATATCCTTACTAGGTTTGACAGGTTTCAGCAAAATCTCCAGACCAACTGTCTCAAAAACCACACAAAAGCCCTGAAACTAGCCCAAAAATTTGCCCATCTAAAAAAGGAGAAATATATATATTTTTATTTTCCTCAGCCTTTGTGTGGGAAACAAAATCACTATGGTGTGCACACATTTCTGATGCTCTGACATTATCCACTCCAAAATCCGCCGTTTCCTCTCCCAATCTTTGCAATATTTTACAAATGAAATTGTTCTGCCCATAATAGATACACTTACACTTTGCCATTGTTTGCAGAAATTTATTAGATTTAATTGCTATTATTGCCTTGTGATGGGTTGGCACAATATCCAGGGTTTGCCTTGCCATGTGCGCCAAGTCCCCTGGGATAGGCTCCAGGCTCCCTGTGACCTTGTATAGGATACGTGGTACAGAAAATGGATTAATAAATGAATGGAATTACTATTATTTGCTATAAATCAAGATCTTGGCAGCCACAAAGCACTTTTAAACTAGCACTAGCAAACTGGCAACCCTGTTAATTAGCTGTCCTGTTCACTGCTACAGTAGATCAAGCATGGGGTATGATTCCTACCCCAATTGGCCTCTTTAGTGATCACACTGCAGCATGATTGTGCAACATCTAGAATACAAGCAAATAAAATCTATCAAATAGCATTTTTTAAAAATCATTGGCACACAGAAGAGGTAAACATCACAAACGTGATTGAAGGATTGCTGAAAACAGTAGAGTATGCAAATGTTTATAAGATCTTAAAATCTGCAATTATGAACAGTTTGTAAATAAGTCCTCTTTTCAGTGATGGACTGAAAATGTAAGGGCTGAAAAAATACTTTACACTTTCACAATGCCACCCTTAGTAAAAAAAAAACAAACAAAAAAACCACCACAACACAGGGATACAGGAAAAGTACACTAAATATAATATAGCCAATTTAGTTAGTAACCCTTTTCTGGGGAGCATTTTTATCCTTACCTTAAGTGCCATGTTTGTGCTGTCATGAAGGATCATCTCTTCAGACAACAACAGCATTCTCTCTGGGCTGCACAGGTCCAGTGGCTATAATACAAAACGTCCATTTACAGTATATATCTCTAATGTCCATTACAGTGCATTAGTCATATAGATACAATCATGTTACGAGCTTAATGAACTCAATAATTATTTGAAACAGTGGAAATAGGCACTTGGTCCTCTACCTGTACAAACACAGGGAAGATGAGGATCTTGGGGGCCAGGCTGACGTAAGTGCCGTAGCTGGAGTGGGGAAGATGCGACTGTACAAGAGTGCAGTTCTGGTAGTTGGCGAAGCTCTGTCTATATGATAAGGGTGGAATTGTGGCAGTCTTGCTGTTCAGAGACCTGCGTAATGTGGCTCGCGCTTCTGCTCCAGTGTCCTGGTGGTAGGCTGCGCTCTGTTGAATTCCTCTTGAGGAGTGAGTCTGATAAATTCTCCCTGAGCAATCAGAGTAAAGTTAGGCTATTCCATAAATTCAACATCATTTTCTCCAATAAAGATTTCCACTTGTTGTATTCATTTATAACAGTAACTATAATTATTCAACTGTTACTAACTATAATTATTCAACTGTTACAAGCATAAACTGTGGATGGTCTTACCAAGCGTTCCTAGTGTTCCATTGCTCTCTGGATAAACAGGTTGTAATATCTGAATATAAAAGAAACATTTACCTGACCAAACAATCTAATAAGAGCAACCAGCTTCGTTCAGTGACAATATATTGAAACAAAATGCAAACAGGTACAGTTGAAGCCTCTATAAATACAGTTGGGGAAATAAGTATTGGTTGCATCAACATTTTTTTCAGTAAATGTATTTCCAATGAGGCTATACACATGACATTTTCACCAAACATCAGCATTAACTCAAGAAATCCGCAAATATAAAGAATTCACAACAGTAAAGTCAATTTCTTGCATTTGTATTGATGTCTGGTGAAAATTTCATGTGAATAGCCTCATTGGAAAGATTGACCTGCCCAATACTGAAAAAACGCTGGTGGCCTTAACAGCAGTAACATGAATGTGAAATAAAGGACCGAAAAAAATGATGTACTCTTTTAGAATATGTGTATGAGATGAGATGGATTAATCATTACTTGGTTTCCCGGATTGACAGGGGACAAGATGATGTAATTGTCGCCATTTGATGATGTCACACGGGTGCCCTTGAGGGTCTGTGTACGTGTTTTGTAGTCATTCTCTTCTCGTTTCCCCGTCCATGACCACGTCGGCTCCCTGGTTCCGCTTCCTGCACTCTCCGAGTTGTTTCCTTTCTTACGACGGCTTACTTTGTGGTTGGAGGGTCGAGAGAGCAGGGGTGGCGTTTTGTTTTGGGTCTTTGTGGTGGGAGACAGACTGTCAAAGCCAGAAGTTTTATACGAAGGCCTGTGAATCAGGCCTTCATAGTAGGGCTTCATGACTGGCATTGTCCTCCAGACCACCACTGTGATCTCATTCCGGCAGTTTCTAAAGGAGGAGAAAACATTTTATAGAACTGTAACATAACATTCAATAATCATTTCCTATCTTAAATGTGTTATTTCATTTTCAGTATTGCCTGTTGGGCACTCTGAGCCATTTAGATTGTAATTATACAAACAGGTGACAAACTGAATGAGTGACATGATTTGACTGATCACCTTAATCCTATGATGAAACATTTCTATCCTGAAAGCAGTGGTCTCTTCCAGGATAACAATGTCTCCATCCAGCACAATAGCTCACTGAATGGTTTGATAAGGATGCAAATGATTTGCTTTGGCCTCCACACTCACCAGAGTTAACCCTAATTTAACATCAGTCGATGGAGTAATTTTTGTGGTGTTCATACCTTAAGTACAGTTATACTATAGACTTGTGTAATCTATGACAAGGTGCAATGAAGTGGTTCTGGTGGCTTATGGATGCCCAACAACTTACTAAGAAACGTTATGTTAATTTTCCTGTCTGTACATTGGATTCTGAGTGATAGGCCGTTGCCCAATTGCTCTAGTCGAATTTTATCTAAGCTGCAATAACACATTATGCCTATTGTCACATACAGTGCTGTTAAATTTTTTTTACACATACTAAATAGTTTTAAAAATCTCAAATAAAACAAAAGCAACCTGAGTAAACACAAAATAGAGTTTTTTTAATGATATTTTAAATGTTATTTATTGAAGCAGAAAAGTTTTCCAATACCAGCTGGGCCTGATTGAAAATATATTTTCCCCTGTAGTTACTAATTCCCCAAATCCACGAAACTGCATTCATAATGGGGTTCAGCTGGGCTAGACGCAACCAGGCCTGATTACTACCAATCAAACCACACTTAAACAGAGCTTTTTCAACAGCATGAAGTTAGTAAAAGTTCTTACACAGTCACACACTATGCCAAAATTGAAAGAAATTCCTGAGGAAGAAGGTGATTGAAATATATATGTTTGGGAAAGGTTATCAAGCTATTTCAAAGGCTCTGGGACTCCAAAGAACCACGGTGAAAGCCATTATCTCCAAATGGAAAAACTCAGCACAGTAGTGAGTCCCAGAAGTGTCCTTCCAAAATTCCTCCAAGAGCACAGTGACTACTCATCCAGCAAGTCACTAAAGAGCCAAGCACAACATCAAAGGACCTCTTGTATCAATAAAGGTCACTGTTCATGACTCCACTATCAGAAAGACACTGGGCAAAAATGGCATCCATGGAAGAGTGGTGAGATGAAATCCACTGCTAACCCAGAAGAACATTAAGGCTTATCCAAATTTTGCCAAAACACACCTTGATGATCCTCAAACATTTTGGAGAATGTTCTGTGGATTAATGAGCTGAAAGTGGAACTGTTTAGAAGACAGGGGTCCCGTTACATCTGGTGTAAACCAAACACAGAATTCCACAAAAAGAACATCATGCCTATGGTTAAGCATGGTGGTGGAAGTGTGATGGTGTGGGGATGCTTTGCTGCTTCAGGTCCTGGGCAATTGCAATAATTGAGGGAAACATGAATTCTGCTCTCTAACAGAAAATCCTAAAGGAGAATGTCTGGTCTTCAGACCGTAAATTGAAACTCAAGCTCAACTGGATTATGCAGCACGACTATGATCCAAAGCATAGGAGTAAGTGTCCTGAAAGTAACTGAAAGACTGGTCTCCAGTTATCAGAAGCTGATATTGCTGCTAAAAGTGACACAACCAGATTTTAAGTTTGAGGGGGCAATTAGTCTTTCACACTGGTGATAGGTGTTGGATAACTTTTTTGCTTCAATAAAAAAACTGTATTGTGTGTTTTCTCAGATTGCCTTTATTTTATGTTGTATTTCATTTGAAGATCTAAACCTATTTAGCATGAGATCATGTTGAATACTTTTTCACAGCACTCTTCAGTGTAACTCCTGTACTTCTGCCTTCTACACTATACAATTTTACTTTTATATGTCAAATGTCAGCGCCAATAAAATGTTTACTGTATTCCAGCACATTCTTTCAGACTTTTTCCGTGAGTCTATATACCTGAGAGACATAGGAAAGGAAAAGAAGAGAATGCTTATAATAAATTTAAACATCTTAACAGATCTTAACAGCTTCTGTGGGGTGAAAGACCTTTCAGCATGTTAAATTTTCCATTACCTGTAATAATTGTTAATAGGTCTCTGAATTCCCTTACACTGACTACACTGACTAAAAATGCATGTTTTGTTATAACAAAGATAGAACTGTAAGCTTTTTAAAGACACCAAAAAAATCCATAACTATTTGTAACAAATATCGAGAGGAATGTAGAATATTTAATCACAAATGACATCAAATCTCTGTGGCGTTAACCGGTTCATTTGATAAGAAACCTACATAATGAAATAAGGACACATCATCAGCTTGGATTACAGTTAGTATTTTGTGCTTAGATTGACTTTTGGCTGTTTATCAGTTGTTTTTGGCAAGAGAATTTCTTCAACTTGAAGGAGTTTCCAGAATAGCTGGTTCTGAAAACTGTTCAATGTTGCTGGTGTGTTTGTGTTTGCAATGTGCATTACTTACTATCAACATACAAAATGTTATAAAAGGGCTTTGTAGGCTAATATTATATTATTGGTACATATTATAAATGTAAAGCACTGCTGATTTCTTCTTGCATAACTTGGCTGTACTTTAGCAGTAACTTTTTATCTAGCCAATTTAAGTTCAACAGGTAGCTAAGCGTTATAATGTAATGATAATGATGTCACCTGTTAATGTCCAGTTCTAAGATCAGACATGGCTTAGTAGGCTACTCTTCAAAACACACAAGGAAAACTTAACTAGTTGTAAAATTATACATTTAAGATTAATATGTATAATGGACATTTCAAGCATTCTTGTCATTTATTAAAAATATTATTATTACAGAATGCCAAGTCTTTCAAGCATCTGCATGAGTAGTGTTTATATCATCACACCGTACAGCAGCTATGTGGTATTAATGATTCATTCCACAGTAAGAGTGACAGACCTAATAGCATGTGCCAGGTCCACACACTTCCAGTGCTCTACTGGTTGGCCATTCAGCTGAAGCACCGTGTCCAACTGCTGCAAACCAGCCTGGTGAGCTGGACCACCTTAAAGTATGACAGAGAACAAATCCCATAGCCAACATACCAAAGTATACAATACTGAAAAGTTGATACAAACATAAAAACACATTTAGCTGTTTCTGTTCTGCATGAAGAAATTTCTAGAATGTGACGGGACTGACCTGGGTCCACAGCCTGCACACGCACAGGTGAGTCTGAGCAGATAGTGAATCCGAAACCATCCTTTCCCCTCAGAATGGTAACCTGCATGAACACACATCAGCCAGAACAGATCTATCACACAGTCGGTGGGAACTGAATTACCTCACTGCATGTGTTAAGCTAGGTCAAGCAATCAGGATCTGGGTCAGTTCCAATTCAGAAGCTTAATGGAAATCCACTTACTCAAGACCTGCAAGTTGGCCTAGGGCAGACTTATGGCATTTATAATTGAGTAAAGGTGAAATTCTTCCAGGAAATACACTAAATACAAGATATAATTATCTTATTTCATATAAGATAGAAGACCACAGAGATTATTTTGGCTGAGGCAACAGAAAAGAAGGTCAAGCAAAACAAACATTAAAGAAAAAGGCCTTCAAGTGAGAATTACAGTATCCCAGCAGCAGTCGAGTTCAAATGCAACAGCTTCAAACAGTCTGAGATATTAAAATGTACAAGTTGCTGGGAGATGTAGAGAGGCCTTCACTCTCAGTAGGAAGAAAGGGAAACGAGTTGCTTCTGAAAACTGCCAGGGCTCAGATAAACAGTGCAGAGGGGGATATTTGGACAGGGCAGAGGTGAAATGCCAAAAGGAGCTGGTGCCAAACTAAATAGTGAAATGTGGAAAAAATGTCTTGCGTGTAACATGACACTGGGTAGACAACAATAAAGTAGCGAGATAGAGGGAGAGTCGACAGGGCTATAAAATTTTGGAAGCATTCCTTTCGTTTTTTTGCTTCCTCTTCGTCAGCTAGTTTAAGTACACCACTGAAACAATTATCAGTCTTGTCTCTCCCCTCTCCATCAATGCATTCTGATTTCTGTCTTTCATATGTATGGCCCACAGTAATGTAATGTAATGGCCTCTAACTGTACCATTGTACACTTGGCAGCATCATCCTGGACAAGTACTTCTAAATCTAGGATCCATTACATTTTACAAATTTCAGCAGATGTCTGGTATTCCCTGAGAACCGAAGCACTGAAATATTTTACATAAAATAAAACATGAGCACTCTATAACGGAACAGTTAGTTAACACTTATTAGTAAATGGATATGCCAAAAACAAAATCTCAAAAAAATAAGTACAATTATTCAGTAAATACATTACTCCACATATAAACTGTCCCCTGTATAGTAACTATGTAAAACTCTCCACAACTTCAACATTCAATGCTCTCAATTTTACCCACAAACAAGACAAAAATAAGCAGCAGGACCAACCTGAGGTAAGTTGCGTTCGATGCAGAACCTGCACAGTCCATGAATGGTATGCATAGCTCCTGACCTACACCTGCCTGCACATGTACTGTACGTGACTCCCCTATAGCTCTGTTCGTTTTTAAGTCTGTATCACTACATGCAACGGTGCTGTTGATCAGAGTGTAGTACTAGTAGAACTCGGCATGCCCGCTCATGGGAACCGCTCTGTGTAAAAGAATCACAGGAAGTAACCTTCCAGCCCCCCAGGCCGTGGCCAGGCAGTATGGCTGCACTTGATAAGCCAACAGGTTTCCTGAACAGTTCGGCGGTGTAGTGTCTCTCTCTCTCTCTCTCTCTGTCTCTCTCTGTCTCTCTCACCCTCTCTCTCTCTCTCCTGCTAGGCCTGATTTCATGTAAACACAAAACATCCATTATGACCATGGGGCATTAAAGACATGTTTGTTTAAGCTGGGCACATGTCAGCAAGGTGTTACAGTGGGACTTTCTCCTGTACGTGCCAAAAAACAAGTCTGGCAAAAGTTAACACTCCTCTGCACACTTATGATAAATTTATATGAAGAGTATAAATTGAAGCACAAAAATATGTTAAAAACAATAAGAAAATTAAGTAAAGACAATAGCTCATTCTACAAAACCCATAAATATACCTCTTTACTTCACACGTTCCCCTCAGGATTATATCAGCAAACTACATTTTTATTAGTCCAAAAAAACTCAGGAGACCAAACTTCAGAACCGAACAGTCTCATTACAGTAAGACAGGAAGGAAAGCCATCTATGATTATGACTGGCTTCATCAGTTTCCAGTTTTTAGGTAGGAAAAGATGTCTTTGCCAAGAACAAACAGAATGGCAAGAGCATGGAACTCAAAAGGAGATAAATCATAAACAACACATAGAGGCGGGCTTCCTATTACGGCCACTTTGTTAGCCTTTCCCGTTTCCCAGCTTTGTCTGAGGAGAAAAGCCCAATTGGAGAGCAAGGCCTGGGAAAAGCTGCACGCTAAAGTGGATGGGCGGGTTTGGAATCAGTGTGAGGGTGTAAAAGACAGAGACAGAAAGACACTGAGAGAGAGAGAGAGAGAGAGAGAGAGAGAGAGAGAACTAATGACAAGATCTGTGTGTACGTGAGAGACAGAGACAGAGAGACATGATGATGATGATGATGATGAACATTGAAGAATAACACAATGTATAATATTCACAACCACACACCTCTGTATTCTTCAGCATTAACACAGTTCTTTTACAATATGCCATTAATGAGGAGGTATGGGTGTATTTATTTCTGAATGCTAAAATCACATATATAAAAAACTCTATAAAAATCCCACCATAATAAGTCCACATCCTACACCTATCACATAGACACAGTTTACAGCAGTAGAAATAGATAGTGTCTAAATATTTATATTAAATGAAAGGTTTGCTGTATGTATAATGTTTAAATATTGATATTCTCAGTCACTAAGAAGAACCAAGGAATACATAAGCATAAACACATAGCAAAGTTAGGTGGCTTCCACAGTGTAATAAGATATCTGAAAGAGCACACATGCCTGAAAAGAATGACTGCAATACAAGTTTTTGTCCTTTTTGTCTGTATTCCATGTATTCCTTGTTCTTCCAACAATCACTAAAGCATATGTAAAATTAGGAATGCACAATTAATTAAGTTTTTGTCTTCCTTACTCATCCTAAAAAGTTAGTGAGATACTATGAGTTTGGGATGCAGGTAATCATCAATGAAGTTTTCTGTCAATTTACAATAATAATCTGATAAACTGCAAGAAAACCATCTTTAATCACTACTGTGCTACCTATTTAAAGGATTAAAGGTCAAAGCTCACTCACGGTTAGCGATTGCATGTCCTCTGGGGATATAATATCAGGTCCAACAGCATGGTTGGTCAGGGCAGCATCTGAAACATATACAAGAGAATCCCATGAGTCCCAGGAGGAAAGTGTGGCCTTTGAGAACATCGCTTCAATCTGTGAGGAATCCTGAAACACAGCAGCACACTTTAGCCCAAGTCGCGCTTTGGTCAAGATGAAATGGAGTTAAAGAGGTCTGAGTGTGCCTTTATTCATCTCACATGGAGCTTTGCTAACTGCTTTAGCCAGAGAGAATGAGAGAGTGAGAGAGAGAGAGAGAGAGAGAGAGAGAAATCAGCTTCTCTCAATGCATTATCCCTATCCCAATCTACCAACTACAGGCTCCCCCCACATCTCTCCCAGGAAACAATGTCTTTTAAGCCTTCTTCATTGAAGTTGCTTTCAGCTGGGACACAATACAGCTGCCTTTCTCCCCTAAGGTCTGACCCAATGCTTTCTCTCTCTCTCTCTCTCTCTCTCTCTCTCTCTCTCTCTCTCAAGTGTAATCTTTTCTGTTTTCACATACTGCACACGCGTCCTCCATCTCACTCCATTACTTAATCCTTGAACACATGCACCACAATTGTCAGCACTCTCATTACATACTCACAATGCTTTTACTTAAATACAAAAACTGGCTGTCACACCCGCTTGCATTCATCCTAACTAGTCACTCTGGGTGAATGTCCCTGCAGGAGGCTAGAGAAAGAGACTAATCTCAAAAGTAACTTTGAACTGACTTAGACACTCCATTAAGTTTTTATGCATTTAAAATAAAAACAAAACAGTGGCCTATGTATAGCTTCTTTGTTACTGAATAGTACAGAGTGACTGTGTTCTGCAGTGACACATTAGCGTCCTGCACTGGATGCTGGCATTGTATAGTAGAATTTAATAATGAACAAGAAAGCTTTAGAAGGGCAATTCTATGGAAGACAGTTAAAAATTTAAGTAGGTACATAACTGCATAATTTAACTCCATATAGGGACCAATGTCGAATTTCAATTTGCTTAAATTTATCTATTAAACAACATCCAGAGTAATAAATCAATAAAGCAATTAATAAAGCATGCTTACACATGGCCCTTTCCCTTTATTAATGGGAATAAATCCAGACATTTTAAAGACTTGAGAAAATTTCCAGTTTCAAACATAACATTTCAGATTTGAAACGTCATTAACCATATAAGGAAAGGAGAAAACATGAAATGTAGGGCTGCAACAAATAATCGATAAAATTTATGATAATCAATAATTAAAATAATCAACAACAAATTTCATTATTAGTTGGGTCTGTGACGTCCCCATCAGTGGCCTCACTTTTAATCGAATATAGATCTCAATTACGATTTGACTGCCCACGGTTACATGAACATGATCGACTGCGATATTGACATTTAAAGTTTGTCCTCCACTCTTAGAAAACTCAGCTGCATATCAAATCTAGCGCTTCCTAAACTTACAGCCAATCACCATTGAGTGGTGCAGGGATCTCATCATTTTGTAATGCCAAAACACAGAAACGGGCTTAGCATTTTATCGCTCGCGCTGTAAACTTTGCTTCAGGTATCAGAGCTGAACAGGAAAAAACTTTGCAGATAAACTGCTTCAGGTGTGCTGTGCACAATTCCCCCCAAAAAACATGCATGATCCACAGAGAAAATTAATTATTATGGAAATGTTCTTAAATGAAGTTTGGAAAAGTTGTCGGACGTTTTGTGATGGTGAAGTTGAAGTCGAGCGACCGTGGTGTAGTTCGTTTATAGCAGTGGTCCCCAACCCCCGGGCCGCGGACCGGTACCGGTCCGTGGGTCATTTGGTACCGGGCCGCACAGAAAGAATAAATAACTTACATTATTTCCGTTTTATTTATTATCTGAGTCTGAACGATGTTTTATTTTGAAAAAAAATGACCGGATTCTCTCCGTTACATCCGTCTATGACTCATGACGCATGTCAAGACGCTTGTCTCGGTCACGTGACACGTTAAGCGTTAGGGGGCAGAGCGGATGTCACTCATGTTATGTTGTTGGCGTGATGTTACTAGGACACTGCTAATAAAGTTGCGATTTCACATTGGATTCACGTTTATTATTATATATTTTTTTTAAATTAATAAAAACCCAGTTTTTATGCCGGTCTTATCATTTTATTTTGTTGTATTTATCCGCCACACCTTAAAGGCAGTCCGTGAAAATATTTTCTGATATTACACCGGTCGTGGCGCAAAAAAGGTTGGGGACCGCTGGTTTATATCATACGGTTAGCTGTTTTATTCTGGCGATTATATTTAGGCTTCAAACTTCATAAAAGTTGTGTTCATTTGTGAAAATTATCTTGATGGACAGAACGTGTTATTATTGTAAACTTTTATTGAACAGAACTTATTTTTTGTGATAATCTAAAAGTCTATGTGAAAATCCTATTGGGGTTTTTGTCAAGGGTACCGGTGTGATGATAACTTCCGGGTTCCGGTACAAAATTATGTCCCTGTACTACTACTCTATTGGGTGATTTGGCCGCGTCTCTCCTCCTGTAAACACTGATATTGCCTTTTCTGCATAGGCCTGAATTGTTTTCATTTGGCTGCATATTGTTATATTTGATGCATATTTTCATTTGGTTGATGGCATTTTTACTTTTACTTCCTAGTATTTTCATACTTCCTATATGTTGGGTACAATTTTATTTATATTTTGCTTCTATGAGATGATGCACTTTAAGGACCAGTCTTATTTGATGCAAAGATTTGTACATTTGCAGGAGTGTAGCACAACATGGAGGTGAAAGCAATGGTCTGTTTATTTAAATGTGAAAGTACAATAAAAATATGTTGTCCCTAAAATCAATAAATAATGATGATAAATAATCGTGATCTCAATATTGATCAAAAAAATCAGGATGATCATTTTGGTCATAATCGTGTAGCCCTACTTCACAATGGTGAAAGACACATTTCTCTGAATAAAACACGTGAAAAACAGCGGAGATCACAGAGTGAGCTGCTGTTGCGGGAAATGTGCATGATCCAGCTCGTCCAAAACATGAGAATGTTTTACATTAAGAGCTTCAAACAAACTCGTAAGTGTGTTAACATTTAATGTGTTCCAGACATGTTTTCTTCAGTGCAGAAATGACATTTTGACCTTTATATCCTTATCTGTCCTGACAGCGAGCGAGTCTCCATTGAACTTCACTGAATGAGCGCGAGTCTATGTATACGTGTCAAACAGCGCGCAATAGAAAGGCAGCGCAATAACTCTGACTAAAATATTTATTTTGATCAAATATGCTGTTTGATGCTATATTTAGAAACAAAAGTAATTGTGTTTTTATGAGAGCAGTAACTGTAATGGGGTTATAACATGTAATTGTATATCAATGTAAGAAGTGTCATACATTTACAGAATAAAGAAACATGTAACTGTGTTCAGATGAGGGAATGTGTGTGTTACTGCAGAACATTCAACCTCTAACCAGTTAACACTTAGTCTGTGCTTTTGTTTTTCTTCTTTAGCATTTTTAATATAGTGATTTAACTTCTGCTTTATAGCTTGTGGACAATCAGTTGTTTTTTTGTTTTCAAAATGTAATGTTAATATATTTTTTTAATCCTTTGCACAATGTATAGCATAGTCCACAAAGACACATTTAATATCTTTTTCATAGCCTTCAACACGCTCAATGTTTGAAAGACACCGTTGGGCAGAATATGAAGTAATGTGTTTTTTCGAAAAAATACAGAAAATAAAAATTGGCCTTTTAATCCAACTAATCAATTAATCAAAGAAATAATCGACCGATTAATCGATTATCAAAATAATCATTAGTTGCAGCCCTAATGAAATGCGATATGCATTAGAGAGGCCGTATTAGTGAAAAAAAAAAGGTTTCATGAATTTCCAGGCCTATAATCAGCTATTAGATAATCAGCTGTAGTCATAAGCAGAGAAATAATCATCTTTACTCACCATCACACTGCTTGATGCGACGTGTAGCTACTCGCAGATGTTTGTTCCTGCCCAGCTCCTCACCCAGGAGATAATACCAACCCCTAATCTCCTGCACGGGGAATTAAAAAAGTGAGTTCTTTCACATGTCCAGAAAGACAGATCAGCACAGACAGAGAGAGGCGAGAGAGTGAGGAAAAAGCAAGAATACAATGAATTCTCTTGCTCTTTTGAACAAATCTGATGTTCATTCAGTGTATGTCAGGCTTAATCTAATGCTGCTAAAATGATCACCTTCCCAAGAATGTGCTAGCTCTCATACCACAGAGGAAATCTTGATAAATGTTTAAAAATGTGACCTTTGTAGGTGTTTGTGTAGTGGGAAACCTGCAAGAAGGCAGTTCAGAGTTTCACATGCTCATTTTGTGCTTCCTTTAAGTACATCATTTTCAAATTCCACTGTAAAACCTTATTTGCTGCTAAACATGCTATATAATGATGATCAGAGGAAATTATTTATCTACAAGGATGCAAATTAATGAAGCCCCCTGTGTTCTGTTAAAATGTTCTTTACCTTGAAATGGTCTCTAATGAAGACCATTATATCAGTTTAGCAGTATATGCATGTACCATATATCCTTGCATTTTGCTTATAATTCTTATTATCTTATGATAATTGTTCTTTTAAATAATACACAACTGATGTTTATACCTTTGCAGAAGTGATGAGGGAGTGAATACCAAAACTCATACAGCCCAGGAACTCACTCCTTCTGCAGGAACAAACACATATCCAGTCAAACCAAAGCTATAAACAACTATAATATAATGAGTTTTAAAAAGAGAAAAATGTATATTTCTTGTGGGTTTACCGAAAGTGTAGCACATAAATTTAGCACAAGACTTAGTCAAATGATTCAATACATAAACAAAAAAACAGCCAAAAACCCCCACCACCCCCCCCCCCCCCCCCCCCCCCCCATTTTTTTTTTTTTTCCCCCCCCCTCCCCACCAAAACCTCAAAACCTCATCAATCACTGACCAATCACATAAAAAAAATAGTAGCTCCCCTATACAAAGGGCTTCTGTGTCTTAAGAGGAAAAGCTTTTTCCCCTGATACAGGTTGGTCAGCAGATATAGGACTAGCAACCAAGAAATGCATTTAAAAAATCAAAAAATGACAGAGAGGATTGAACAAACTAATATACAATGAATTATTCAGGTAAGATAATGTGACATTTAGCTTGCGCTTTATTTTCATGCATAAAACATTAATTTTGTGCTTAAAAGCAGACGTGTTCGAGCTGCATAACATGTAATAGAAATATTTTCCTCTAATATGCAAATAAGCTCTGTAACAAATGATAGTTTTAATGTTCTCTGAGCATTAAATTCACCAAATTCTGACCCATCACATGTGCTATTTTTAATATATTTTTAATCTATACTCAAACAGACCCACCTATTCCATGAATACCTAACTAACCCCTAAAATGCCATCCCCACAGTACCCTAAAAAAATAATAATAATAAATAAATTATCCCTACTCTACACCTCTACTCTGCGCACTTGGTGGTAGCACTACTTGTATTTCATCATTTGTAAGTCGCTTTTTGTCTGCTAAATGAATATATGTAAATGTAAATGTAAATATTGATATGTAGCAATATACTCTAATTATATTATACCATTTCTGTCCGTATTATTTAGCCAGTTAAGATGCATTGTGAGTACTGTACTTACATCATAAAGAACTCATTAAAGACAGGACTCTTGCAATTGATGACAGTCCTGGTCTTCTGCCCTTGACTGTCGTCAACATCAGGAACTAGAGTTATCTGAAATAGAACATCACTCACATATTAATGCGTTCTTTTGCATTCTACGTGTTCCACTATAACATGAATCCATTTGTGTCATGGAAGTAGGGGATGTCACCAGCACATTGCATTTTGGGTTGTATCTAAGTGGACAGACGACCCAGATACTATATTCTGCTTGAAAGCAGCAGTGCCTGAGAATGTGTTCAGTCTAAGGATAAAACTCATCAGAGGATAAAAGGACAGGGATGGATGAAAACACACATCTCACTTTGTCATTAAATCCTGAACACTGTCTAAAAAATTCAAGCCAGTATTAAAGGTTAAAGATGCATTTTAAATGTTGTATTGTCCCCTTTAAACACAAACTTATGAACAGGAGCATTGTTTGCACTAACCACGTGATATACATTATTAACTGACCTACCTTGACATACGAGTCACATGGCCTACACTCCCGTCCTAGCAGACCCCTGGCTTCCAAAACTGTGGGGTTTTGACACCGAATTGGTAAGTATGAAACTTTCATTTATTACTTCATTACTACATTTATTTCTGTCAACAGTGATGCCAATTATCCAAACAACGACTTTCACACAAAGTTGTGTAATCATTAACATTAATATATAGCATTTAGAAAGTCATTTCAGAACAAAAAATGCCATGCAAAATCAGTAGCAATCCATTTCACGAATAATTATATATATATAATATGACACATGGGGTACTTACTCTGAATATGAAGCAGACCATTGTCTGGCGTTACCGTCAGTTTCAACTGGCCTGTGAGCAAAAATGCATCTATTTTAAACACCTGCTTTTGTATAAAAATGATTGTGATCTCAAAAACTAACAGTTTCAACAGTATATTTATTGTTATTTTATTAATTTTGCTATAGTTTTGTAGTTGGCTTATTAGTTTTGTTAAACAATGCACTCCAACAAAAAAAAGTCTGCCCATTCATTAGAAAAACAATGGCTTAAAAATGATCAAGACTCACCACGAGTTTGTACAATGAATGAGAATTTCTGCCATTTATTAGACCAACCAAGTGGTTCGCTCGCTGTATGTTGATAGTCCATACCAAAAAATACTCAAATATCAAAGCTAAAGATCAATCATTGCTCAAAGGTCTGACTTGAAATGGTGTCAGCACATTTAACCAGGGACAAAAGACAAGAAAGCAGGCATGTATTTTAACCGCCTTTCCATTTTTGAATAGCTGATAAGGCAGCTGGAGTTCTGATTGGTCAGAGCTGTTTTAAAAGGAGCACAGGGGGTGTGTCAGCAGATGTTGTTGTTCCTGTTGACATGAACTGAAAAGTCGCGGTCTATGTTCTTATATCAGCTTTGCCGTCTACCTTATCATGCTTAGCCAATAATCTGAGTGATTAAAGCAGGAGATAAATCTATCCAGATCATTAATCACCCTGCTCTTCTCCTCCGTCCCTGACGTATGTCTGTGCTCACTACACAATTTTCAGATCACACAGAAGATACTTTCATTTGCGTGTAAAACATGGGGTGGATGGTCCTTACACTGGACCTGACTCGACATCAGTGTGAAGCTCAGATTTAAGATCTGTCAGTGAAAAATGATGCAGTAAAATAAATCACGTACTGCAATATGTGCACATTAACATTTTTAATGTTGAACCATTTTGAAAGATCATTGATCTAGATCATCACATGTTTTAATGAAACAAGCTTTATGCTGCCGGGAGGTCTCTGTTTAGTCTGTTAATGGACTTTACTCCCAGTGAGTCACTCCTTACCCTAACAGGAAATAAACCACTCGTAACACCCATGTTGCCTCATTAATTCCTGCGTCAGGTCATTCATGACCACCAGCTAAGCCCAAGTTCACAGATCTGACCCATGTATGGAAACAATAACAGCAGGCTTTGTTATTATATATGTCACGAGTTGAGGTATGATCTAGTTTGTGTTGATGTGAAGGGCAGTTGTATGCAGAGCTCCCAGCAAAAGCAGAATAATTTCCATACTTAAGGCACTACATAATGTATATTCATTACTTTCAGATAAGGAACCATGGAAAACATATACTAAACGCAGCATTGCATTTCTAAACGGTATATTGTTTCAAGGCAGAATAAATTCACGCAAACTCTTTTGACAAATGAGACATTTAAAACTGCAGTGTTTTAGAGAGTGCTTGAAACAGATAAGCAGGACTGTTAATGTTGCATGATTTGAGTTTAAATACTCCTCAGCCACCAAGATCTTGTTATATAGCAAATAACCTACATTAAATCTAATACATTTAAACAAACAAAGTGTAAGTGCATACAGCCTGTATGAATGTGTCTCCGTTTTCCAGTGCCAGAATTTTTAGGCTAGATTCAGGAACGTTTTTGTGGTTATTGAGATGTAGTTGGGTATGTCTAATACGACTCAAACTGAACTGCTAGACTGTATTCTGGATGAAAGTATGTTGTGATCTTTCGACTGCCTATTACAGGGTTACTTTAACTAGACCTCTATAAGCTAAGTCAAGTGTGATAGCCTCTTGACTGAATTTCGTTTGAGGCTATGTTCTTATTAATGCCCCACCAAAATCTATGACGTTGAGCCACTACTGACTGCTGGTTTATGATTCGCTGAATCTGGATCTGAAAATTTTAGATATTTCTTGCTGCCATCTAGTGGCCAAAAGAGTGTAGCACCAGAATAATTATATTGTTTTCTGGACATAACGTTCTCAGAGATTCAATGCCGCTTAACACAGTGTGTTATTACTGAAAGAACACATAATAGAGATAGGCTCTTACTAATGAACTCACTGAATGGATGCTATATCTACAGTGGCACTGTTGTCAATACAAATGCTGACAGAATAAGTATAGATTTGCTTGCCTTTGCCCCTAAACTCAGATGGATGAATCTTCCTCCTTTTTCTTGGGACGGGTTTTGGAGTGGTACCAGTTGTCAGGGAGGTTTTAACCACTGCTGCTACTTTAACCTGTGCTCTTGGAGTCCTGTGGCACAACGCCCTCTTCCACTCACTGTTCTTGTGCCGACCTGGACAAACACTGACATAACCATAAAATCAATGAAATAAAACACATTACCGTACGTCGTCATTAAATATGCAGTTAGTAATGTGGTTTTTCAAGATCTTAATAATGATATAATATACCTTAGAAAAACTTTGATTCACAATGAATGAATGTGCAATGGATCTGGCCATTTTCTTTATTTCAATCTTCTGTTTAAAATTGTACACCCTGAAATTATCACCAACCCAACATGGAACAGAACTGCTCAGCTCTGCACAACTCATGAGTCATCTGTAGTTTCAATTGAGAGCGTGTTTAAGGGTGAAGGGGAACAATTCAATATTTCTAAAAATCACATAATCTATATAGACAAAGGTATGTGGACACATGACCAATCACTCCAATATGTGCTTGATGTCAGGCATGGAGGCCAGCATTCCAATTCATTCCAGAAATCATCACTGGGGTTAAGGTCAGGGCTCTGCGCAGGCCACTCAACTTCTTCCCCTCCAACCTTGGCAAACCATGTCTATAAAAACCTCGCTATGTGCACGGGGTATTGTCATACCGGAACAGGTTTAGACTTGACCCCTTAGTTACAGTGAAGAGAAACTATACAAGTATGTGTGCTTCCAACTTTTTGGCAACAGTTTGAGGAAGGCCCACATATGCATGTAAAGGTCAGGTGTCCATAGTGATAAGTAAAAAAGTGCATAATTTATAGTATACACAAAAGTGTATACTATTCTAGAGCATTTTAGTGCATATAACTGTCCACTGAAACATTCAAAAAAAACGTAGATTTTCCAAACAAAATCAAACAAATTTCATGAACTAGCTTGTCCACTTCATACCTCTATGTACATAAGTATGGAGTATGCACATAAATACTGTTCTGAAACCATTTTTGGCTTGGCTGCAAATTTTTAATTCATCTGAACATGATGTGTAGAGTGTGACGTTAGAGTGTGACCTGCTAATAATTAAGTGCTTGACTTAAAAGTCACTGAAAGTACATGTATGAGTTGCACTTAAAAGTATTTTTGTTTTGAAAGAAAGGCATTGAAAGGCATACTTTGACTGTTGTGATGGAGCTAGTCCCCTCCTGTGTCGTATATCTCTTGCTGAAGCTTTCCTCTCCTCGTTGTCTGAATTTCCATTGTTTTCCCTCCTCTCTCTGCATGGCCTTTTCACTAATGGTCCTCGGTAAAGGTCTGGCTCCCGGAGCCAGCATGGCTCTTTAAAGGTGCTCCTCCTAGAACACGAACCAAAGTCAGTTAGGTCTTATTGTAGCACAGTCACTTTCTGCTTAAAGTACTCCATCAATTTTCAAGCTAATCTCTGTCAATATGTGGTTATCACAGACAATAATTTTTATGCATTTTTCTACATACTGAGAAAATAAAGAAAATCTGTTTACTCAAAAAATCAAAGCATAATGGAGGTGTTAAGGCAGTTGGAACAATCAATAATAATGCCAATTTAAAACTACTTCTAAAATCTTCACACTAACAGTAAAGCTATTAAATTCAGTGAAGTGTCCTGACACTCTCATTCAGTGCATGATGGTTGTGTTATACCATTGCACTGAGGCAATCCGACAAGGGTTTTATAAATGGGAAGACTTTTACTTCTCTATAACCAAATCAAAGTTAATGCGATCGGACACCCAATCATGGCATGCAGTCAGAGGCACAGAATGTGCAACTGGATGTGTATCATTTTATAACTAATTTTCTGTGATAATCATGACTCATCAGATCCACACAATTACATTGGCAACAAACAGAAAAAAAACACAAACACACAGATTGAAAAAGTGGTCCAATCTCTGAGAGGATGGATTATACATATTTAGAGCTTAATATACAAACACCTTTTTGTATTTAAAAAAAATTGTTTCTTAACTACAACAAGAGCCCTTACACAACTATTATAAGAGAGCAGAGCAAATGGGATTCTTTTCTTTTCTCACTACAGGGAAACAGAACAATTATTGCTTGTAGTAATTACACATACACTACATGCAGCACATAGAGAATATGTTGAAAAAATGCTGATTTTTTAAGGAATGCTGCTTCACAGGTTAGCGCAGCAGGAGTTTAACTAAATGGTAAATGGCACACTTATATAGCACTTTTATCCAAAACGCTTTACACTGTGTCTCATTCACCCATTCACACACACACAAATGGTAGCAGAGCTGCCACGCAAGGCGCTAACTTGCCATCGGGAGCAACTTGGGGTTCAGTGTCACAGAGTGTTTGTCACACATCACTGGATCTATTGTCTTAGTATACTCTGTATATGTCCTGTGCTAGTGCATCTAGGAAACTGGAATTCTTATTAACCTGAAGGCATTTCATCACAAGTTCCAAGGGAACTATGTAATGTTACAAAAACATTTCTGTGATTTATAATGTAATGGACCATATTAAATAAGAGAACACATTTCTGATAAAAACATCATGTCTGTCCTGTTCTGTTCTTTACAGAAACAGAAGAACTGGAACCAACTACCAGCTGATTTTCTTACAAAACTGCTAAGGGTGTAACGATACACTCTGGTCATAATTCAATTCAAATCGCAATACTGGCTTCACGATTAACAATGAAATTTGATTCTCAGAATATTTTGAACAAAATTTTGATGAATATTAAGACTAAAAATACTCCTTTTATTTCTACATAATAAACAATGTTGTCTGTATGAAGCTACATTTAAAAAATGCTACAAACGGAGGTTTAATATTGTGAACAAAAATTCGATCGAATAAACAAAGACTCTGAACTGTGGACAATGATTGATTGAAGCATAATGAGCACTGTAGCAGCACCTGAGGGATCGTTTTAACATTTAAATAGAGCTCCAAAGTCAGTTAAAAGACTCTTACTCGGTCACTGTAGATCACAGCAGAGTGGGGCTGCTGTCATTTGCAAGCCACTGAAGTGCTCTTTTTAACTGTTATAGCATGGTCATGTAACCATCCATTCATCAATCCATTTTCTATACTGCTTATTGTACTGGGTCACAGGGAACCTGGAGCCTAACCCAGGGAGCATGGAGCACAATTCGGGGTGCACCCTGGACGGGGTGCCAATCCATTGACTCCACACTCACATACACATTAACACACCCATTTATACACTAAGCTAGGAAACCCCTGCAGCACAGATAGAACGTGCAAACTCCACACGCACATGATCATGGTGGGAATCAAACCCCCAATCCTGGAGGTGTGAGGTGAACGTCATATAATGCATGTCATTTACGATCCAGGGCAATCGGTTCGTATCGGATGTTTTATGGTTTACTTCTCAATAAGCCATTAACCTTTCCTCGCAGTACACTGGTGTTCCATTCTGCTGGTGTTACATTTTCAATCGGTATAAACAAACAAATTATTTTATCACCTCATGTCTGTTATATGATTATTAAGGAGACTGTTGGCTTTCTGTGTGTAGAGTATCACGACTCTATTTAGCTGCTGGTGAGCAGGGTGATGGGAAAGGGGAGGGGTGTGAGCCTCCTGCTGGGCAAACAATTCACACTGCTCCACAACATTGTTATAGAGATAAAACAAACAGCACAACTAAAGCTTTTTTGATAGTAAAACACTGTATATAACGGCCGCAATAAAGTAGAACATTTTATCCTAGTAGGTTAAGTAAAAAAAGAAAGAAATAGGCTACTTATGAAATACTGCAAATTCTGCAAAGGGAACCCAGACTATGAAGACTTGTATGGCTTATTTATTAGATTAACGCTGATATCTGCTATATAAATCCGCTATACAAAAACACTGTAGATGTCAGGTTTTTTTTAAATAATAAAAATCCTTACACTCGTAGGCCGCCATTGCTGTTTACATCACAATGCATTCTGGGTAGTGAACGTCAAATGGTCTTGATTCTCCAGCGACCCTACAGCGATATACACGTCTTCAGCCTTTTCAATTTGAACCCGAGCTTAACATAAGCAAGGAGGCTAATTTAGAAGACATTATTCAAAATGTACATAGAAATGAAGACGATCAGAGAGGTGAAGAGACGAAAGTGGGGCAACATCCATGGTGTCTGTGCGGCAGCCGAGAGCATTTGTTGTTCGAGGTAAGCGTATGGATTAAACTATAGTTTTATGATGAAACGTATTTTAATATCAATAATATTTAGAGATTACCAGCCATCTCGCCGTCGTATACTTTATCCTGTTAAAATTCCGACAGCTCGCCAGTGTGCTGTCCCCATGTTATGAACAAATCTATGCTATCTGCACAGCTTTTGTGTATATGAAGGTACTCATAACTTTGGAAAGCTAAGATTCTTGTGATTCGATTGATATAAACCGTTTTGAGATACAATCACAACAGCAGCTACAATCAACGTCTCTGTCAGACCACTGATGTACAAACAAACACTTACGAAATGGAGGCAACTCACCTCATATGAACATAGTAATCCACTGATCCATAACATCCTGATCTAAACAGTCTTGTTACACTGCCAAAGGTCCAAATCCAATTATGTCAAAATTTAGTCCACCTTTCAAAAGTTTCAAAAACCCTGCATGTACTCCAAATAGTTCAAGAACAGCTTTAATTTTACTTTGGGTATGCCTTGGATAGGCGTTTTAGGCTAATTTTACAGGAGCTTTACATTGTGCGAATATACAGAAAAAGCCACTAACAAGATGTTTACAGGTTTGATTATATTTACAGAACACAAGATCTAGAAAATTACAGACAATAGCAGCACAGTGTGGCATTATTTTCCTGCTGGTAGCTAATTCTATTGAGTGCTCAAGTGTAACCATTTCACATCCTCAACTCAGAGTGCATTGCGCATGTTACGTAATGGCGGCCTCCGTATATTAAAATATGTATTAAATATTAAGGAGTTTTAAAGTAATGAACATATTTCATGTGGTTTTTAACAACGTATTTTAGTAGGAGAGGGCAATTATTGCGTGTTAAGTAGAGATGCACCGATACTAAATTTCTCAGCTGATACGATAATTCAGAGTGATATCGGCCGATACCGATAGTTCTCCCTTTTATGCCTTCTTTTAAATTAATAATAATTAATTCCACAATTCTGAAAGAAATGCAAATAAAAATTTTCTTCTCTCCATTTCAAGATGTTTCACAGTAACTGGTCTCATAAACAGAAAACACATTACTCTAATTAACATTAAGACATGAACTAAATTCTGACAATTAAAGTAAGATTTCTTAACTTATTGAATGTTATTAATTCATATTAACATTAACTGGATTCTCCTGTTAGTCTCACATTCACTCTCCACAAACACAAGCATTTCTACTCCATCATTAACATCAAACTGGTAATATATAATATACATTTTTTATATATATTAACATTAACTGGATATGAAATACAAATATACTATAATATATAATATATCTATAAAAATATTTTTCTGTGCAATATATACTTGTCTAGTTATATTCAATTAAATCTTTCAACAGTTTTGGCCCTTTACTTCAGTGCAAGCACTGCAGCAAAAAAAATTTTTTGACTCGACACTGAAACTTCTGCTTCACTGCCGCTGCGTCCGGTATAAAATTTGAGCAGGGCTTATAAACTCCAATTTTGTCATCATTCCACACAAAAGACATCATCTTTACACACAGCACGTAATTGTTGCATTTTCTCGCTTTCTTTTGATTGATAGGATGAAATCAGCCCTGATCATCTGATGTATTAAAACTATCGGCCAATAGCGTGAAAAATTGCCTTTATCGGCCGATAGTTTAAAAACATCGGATGATCAGGGCCGATTAGTTTAAAATTATACAATTGCCTTTATCGGCCGATACCAATTATCTGCGGACACATCAGTGCATCACTAGTGTTAAGGCCTACACGTCTTCATAGTCGGAGTTCTTTTAAAGCCCTGACTAAGTGTCTAATTTCATATGAGCCATTCACCACTACTGTGGAGTGTGACATCACAAATAATTTCACTGTTGAAAACAGGCATTCCCAAAACAGGCGGAAATTCTAATTTTTGGCCTCTGGTAAAAACGGTTATTCATTATTTTAATACTTAGATATTTCTATAGACACAGACATCTTCAATTTACAGAATTTCATTAGCTGTGTCTTGTACTGTATATATCCCTAATGGTGCTCCAGCAAACATTTATAAAAAAATCATAATAATAATAATAAATAAAAAGATACTTGTAATTAACTGTTACAATAAATAAATAAAACAATAAATAACAGAAAAGAAGACAAAGATCCATCATGGGTAATAATTTGATCAGTTACTGTTATAAAAGTAGTGACAATGCTTAAGATATCTGAGAAAAGTGTCAAAATTTATCATTATACGCGTACAACTTTCTCATATTGTCCATCTTTTGTTGTTATTTACTGCTGAACGAATTGTGAAAATAGATGGGACTGTTGTGCAAGAAGGTTTTCACATCAACACCCAACCACCTGCAAAGTGTGGGTATAATATGGCACCAGCAGGTTAATGAATCAATAAGCAACCATGAGGTAATTAGGTAACCTTATGGAACTGCTCAGCTCAGCCAAATGACCAATGTGACAGAAAGTTAATAATTTAGTACTTTAGTTTAAAAAAAGTTAATAAAATGCCAAAAACCACATAAAAAAAAAGTTTGAATCCAAACAAATGTAAAGTTGGTTGCAGCATATTAGCTGTTTTATGAATTTAGCAGCACACACACACACACACACACACACACAACACACACACACACAAAGAAACAATATCTAATTAACAGCTTACTTAATTTCTTTAATTGATTTTAGAAATTGAAGCTTTATAACATTACATTTGCTTGGCAATGTTTTGGCTAATAAGAATGCTGACTGGCTACTCAATTTTGTGGCCAGTGAGCTACAATGTTAAAGGAAAACTCCACCCGGAACCAGTAGTATCTAGAAAGATGAAATGTTGGAAAAAATGTTCAGTGTTAAATAAAAGTTTCGAAACTGTAGTTTTTGTAATTGATGTTTTTTTCCTTTGAAAAGCAAGACAAAATAGTAAAAAGCACGTTTTGACTATTTAATTTACGCAATGGTGGAAAAAAAGAAGGCAAAATAAATGGAGAAAAAAACGTGTTCGGCTTCGGCCAAGAATTTTCATTTCGGTGCATCCCTAGTATGGACTGTATAAATATATGTGTTTACTTTGAACCCAAAACATTGGCAATACCATCATTCTTGCTCTATCTCTACCAGATACATACAGGAGCTCTGTAGCTCCTGGAAGAGAATGGAACATGATTAACCTGACATGGATGATACTTTAAACACATGTTTGCATTGTACCTTTTTTTCAGATTGTGATGCGAACGCGCTAACCACTACAACCCTCTAAGATTCACTGATGGGAGATTCTGGAGAAGTATCTTTTTTTAAAATGTAAGCTCGTGGAGATCATGCCTTTACATGCCTTTACATGCCTTTACGCGAATCTACACCGACCTTTTATCAGATTGTGCGGTCTGCCTGCGTGCTCTGCGGTTCTCCATCTCTGCATTCACGCGCCCTGTTGCTGTTGTCAAACCCTCGAAGTTCACAGGAGCCGCCTCTCACATTCAAACAACGGACGCCCTGCGTTGTCAGAGCGCGTGCACGCCGTCAACCAATCCGAGCTCTGCATTTTAAAACCGCTGGCCACGTCCAACATCGCGCGCGACCCTACTAAACAGTATGCTAAAATACTCTCAGCTACTTTCTCAGTCGCGAGAGGTAACATGTAGATTTGCCATTCTGGCATACTGGTTAGGACGATAGTAGACGGGTTGGAGTCTAGACAGTGTAGGGTGTTAGCAGAAGTGCAGCCTTCGCTGCAGGATGATATTTCTTTATTGATATTTAGGACTTCTGAGATTTTTTTTGCTGCCCCATTTAACTGTAAATAAGTACAGGGACCCCCTCAGAAAATATTTATTTAAATATTATGTGTACAATAATATTATAAACTGTATTGGAGCCATAGAGCTTTTAATTCCTGAACATTTCATTCACAGAACACATTTATTTTCTTCATAAAAATTGTCATTAGGCATTTTATAAGGTTAATAACACTCCGTAATAAACTAAATAATAAAAACAATACCTTTGAGAAGGCCAGGTTGTGATTTTCACTTCCCTGCTTAAAAAATCAACAACAACAACAACAAAAAAAAATAATTTGTAGAAACCATAAACGATTCTAATGGTTTCCACAACAGATACCGTTACAAACCATCAGTTAACCATTAAAACCATTCCCATTACTGGTCCTTAATGGTATACACTAGATATAACATGCCACCAATAGAAGGCAGCAAATTACCAGAAGAGACCCAAAGGTACTATTACAGTTTGTTGTTGTTTTTTCATCAGGGTTCTGTAACAAATCTTTTTAATAAATAAATTAATAAAAATGATGGACTATGGACCTATGGCTATGTCTTATGGTCCCTGTTGGTCCCTATACCCCACATTGAGAACCATGCATTTCTTGCTCTTGCAAGAAATAGGTAGGTATGTAAATATATTTAAATGAAATTAAATATATGATTAATTATTGATTAACACTCAAAGTGGGTATCAGTGTAACAACTGAATGAATACAAAACATTGACTTTTCACCATGTTCAGAGGAAAGATTTCTGTGCAACTGTTCAACTACTTTTTATACTTTGAGTAGCATGGGTGGATCTTATATGAAAATGCACTACTAGCTATAACTTAGAAGAAATGTAGTACCATAGGCCTAAGCTTGTAATCACAAATAGTGATGTTCTGTAGGGAAGAGACTGATCTTTGCTCACTTGGGCCCCAGACTGAATAACTCCTGTCCGTTGTTGCCAGGAATCAGTGAAGAATTGAACATCTTTGCTTTCTTTTCTCAGCTCTTAAACTGTAGAGTGCCGTCTAAATGTACTGTAGCCAATGAGAAGGCCATTTGTTTCTCCCAACTTACTTTGGTGAAGAAGAAAAAATCATCTACTCGTGTAGTAAGTCATTTAATGTATAACTAGATGACAAGTATTTCTATAGTACTTATAGTCTTATGTACATATACACAATTTGATGGATACACAATCGATAACTGTGTTCCTCCATGTAAAATTAGGCATGATGAGATAAAACAGTAATTAACCCAATAAAAGATCAAGTCTTGATCAGCCATTAAGGCTTTCACACAGTGGGGGTCAGTGCCAAAGAGACAGTAAAAAAGAATGTGCTTGTCCATGAACGAGGGCTTAACGACTAAGGGGATGACCGCCATTATAATGCAAAAGACAAGAAACTAGGAGTATCAACATGACAAAGACTTACAGGAGCCGATTTGTAGAGGATCACTTCTTAATGCAATTTCCAAAAGTAACCTTAGGTATAAATTTTTTAAATAATAAAGGTTTGTCATTATACATCATCCTAGTCATAAAATACTGATATTACAACAATTAGTGTCTAATGGGTATTATGAGAAAGCAGAAACATCAATGCATGTGGATCATTTTTGAGTGAAAGCTACATAATGTAATGAAGTGAAAACTCATTTGATTTGGACCTTTGCTTTGACTTTTCTTTGGTGCATTGCTTTTGAATTCCTTCCACCCCTCACTAATGATAAGTGTCACTAACATCTAATGTGCACACAATGAATTTGACACACATTACACATTAATACAGAAACAGCACACAGAGTTTGATTAATTTAATTGTCCTCTATTTTAGTTGAATGCATGTTAAGGAGATTTTCTTTAGACTCCAGAATCCCCTTCTCCATAAAATGTATGGGGTGAAACATATTTCGCTAATCTTGCACAGAACTGTGCCTCATTGTGCAAGTATGTCATTGGAACCAGATGTAGGGTGTACTCTCTGGGTTTCAAGTGACTGGAGACTTGAAATAAATGCAGGAGTCTTGGTTTGGGGTAAAGAACCTACATTGTATGGTGTTATTCCAGTTTGGAGTTACAATTACAGTTCAAAGGAAGTCAGAAAAGATAATTTGAAATAGACATTTGATTATTTGACATCTGACATAATTAGCAAAACAGTCATGAACATTTATGAAGGTTTTTCTTTACTGGTTTCAAAGCTGAAAGTAAGATATGTAGTTTTACGAGAGTAGATATGCTCTGCATTTGCTGGTGAGACTGTTAATTGCTGACTTGGGAGTTCCTGTTCCTCTGATTTGAACAGATAAACCTCCCATGAGCTGTTGCTACTCAGTGAACTGCTTTTGAACCTTAAATCTTGCAGAGACACTGTCACTATGGAGCGCCCCCAAATGGCAGAAATGCACATGATACAAACTCCAGTAGAACATAAAGCTTTTCTTATATAAAATTAGCTCATGTTAGAAAATAAAAAAGAGAAGGTTCAGGGTGGCATGGTGGTCCATCTTCACTAGGTGTGAATCTGCATGAATGATGCCCTGCAGTCGTGCATATTGTAGGGTCCGGATTCACCATAACCCTGACCAGTTACTGAAGATGATTGAAGAAATGCTTCAGCTGATCCCTACATTGCTATAAGAATTTTTCTGCATTAAAAGAACAGACGTACGCATGTTAACATCTTCCACAGTTTAATTAAAACACAAAACAACTGGCCAGTTTCTCAGGTTGGACCAGTGGTAATAAGATACAGGAGGCCATATCTGGCACAAACACACAAACACACAAACACATTCACATTCAATTAAATAGAATGACTCGTAATATATACACATATTTCCCAGTTGTTCACAGTCACTTCTTTCACTTTGTTATTAGCTACCTAATTATTGTACATGTGTACACAAAGTAACTGAAGGAATTCCCAGAGATACATCACAAACATATCAACACAATACGAATATGTGAATAACACTGAAAAATTGTGTAAAATATCATATTTATTTTCACATTCATGTAAGGGTTGACTTGATATTTTTCTTTCATTTATTCTGATTAAATCACATTCCCATACAAAACCCTATTCCAGAAATTGTTCCACTCAAGTTTCATTAAATTAAAGCCAGGCAGTATAATTCTCTTATAATTTGGACAACATACTCCATCAGACATATTGCACAATACATATTCCAATATATATGTGAATTAATTACCAAAAATACTGGCAAGAAAACAAGAAAAGAAAAAAAAGCTAGAGGAAATCCAGTGACATGATTTCATTGCATAATATAAATTAACTCCCACTAGCTTTCATTCATTATTAACATCATTAGTTTTTTCAAGTGATATATCACTGCTAATACAGCAGAGATTCAATTTTCAAAAGCTCCAGAACACTGTATTATTACACTTATGTGGTTGATAATAAATTAAACATTCAGCACCACTGAATATTTAGCTCAACCTCAGATGGAGGCTGAAAGCATGTGTACAGTGACCCATACCTGTAATATGACAAACAAGGCAAACTGTTTGCAGGCATTTCTTTAGTGACAGCTCAATACAGAACACATTGACATTATCTACTGTGTAAACATAGAAACACCGCACAGCACCTTCATTATAAATAACACTGTGATACAAGTCCACACTGGGCATTCATCTTGAAAATAGAGAGGTTCCTCCATACTTCTGTAATCCCTGCTAATATCTTTCTACGTCTCCTCTGCGTCAAATCATACATTAACAATACATAGTGTAAAAAATCTTCATAGCAGATAGATATATATGGATCTATCATGTCCACCCATCAGCGTCCTCATGATCAGAGGAAAGGCAGTAGATAGAGGGAGAAGAAGGTTGGGTTCTACGAGTCAAATGAAAGATGAGGGCTCTCTCCATGAGAAGGGCTGCCTTTGCTCGGACGGCTGGGTAAAAGAGAAGAACATGTAGAGCGAGAAGGAGAAACAAATTGTGGGCAAAAACAAAGCACTCAAATAACCTACAAAACTCTATTAAGAGACATTTTTGACTTATAGAACTTAAAGAAAATAAGTATTACACTCTACTGTTGTTGTCTCTAGTGGTATTTTGTATCTTCAGTGAATGTTAATGTATGTAGGGTGTTTTTGGTCTAATTATACCTTAAATCAGTTTTAAATATTGATGTTTATTACTGAATAATACTGGATTTATACTGGATTTTGATCTGTTTACCTATACTGGGAAAAGTACAGAAAACCTGTCAGATCAAAACTTATAATACTAAGGGTAGATGTTGAGCAGTTGTATTTTATAGGAACTTTTCTGAGGTATATGTAAATTAAGCCCTAAATTTAAATCATTCATCTTGTCAAAAATGGGGCTACGATTTCAGTGTGATGGTTGTAGTTCCCCGCGACCCTGAAGAAGGAGTAAGTGGTAGAAGATGGATGGATGGATGGTTGTAGTTTTGAATTCACGTTACATAATCAGTATTTGAATGGTATGGCAGTGCAGCATGTAGTATTGCCACCTCACAGCTCTAAAGTCTCAGGTTCAATCCTGTCAAGGTTCAAGTTGTAGTTTTGCATATTATCCACATTGCATATTAACCACAAAGGTTTCCTCTTACTGTCCGAAAACGTGCAGGTTGGTTGACATTAGGAGCTACACTAAATTGCCTCTAGATGTGAATGTGTGTGTGTATGGTGCCCTGCAACGGACTGGCATTCCAATTAGCGTGAATGAATCATCAGCACTTACATTGCTTTTTGTCACTGTTTTTTTTTGTTTGTTTGTTTGTTTTTGTTTTTTAAATCCATTTTGAAGTGAATTTTGAAGAAAACAGGTTTTATTTCCTTTTCTAAGTGCAGGTAAATGTGTCAAAATGTTTGTCCTTATTAATCTCACAAATGATACAAATGTATTATATAATAAATAGTTTTAAAAACATTTACCTTTAACTTAGAGTAACCATTATTTTGAGGCACCCAGGTTACTGCTGGTTTACAGGCATTAGTTGAGAAGTCAAAGGGTTAATTGATGTAAGGATGTAACACACACACACACAAAAAAAGATGGCGAACAATGAAGTAAGGAAAAAAAATACCTTGTTGCTTATTGCTTATATAAAGTTTAGATTAGTTTGTTTAGATTAGTTTGTTTCCCCAAAAAAACAATCACTTATTTGACATCAGTAAACTCAAAAATGTAATCAAGGCAAATAAGCTTCAAGTTTGGGAAACATATCTGAACAAAATGATTAAATATATCAGACGTGCACATATAAAACTTAAAATTAACAAGATGCTTAAATTAACCAAGATCTTTGAATCAAATTCCTAATTCCTTCCTCTATATTGCTAGTTATAAGCCAAGCTCTAAAGAAAATAAACTGGAAAATGGCTAGATTCTAGTGTGAGAACGAAGCAGGTTTCTCAGGGAAGTGAATGAATGAGTGAGCCAGTGATTAGCAGGGGGGCTTTTGTTTGTTGTACGCTGCATGCAGGTTGATCTTGAGAGAGAAGGAAGTGAGGCAGCAGGGGGCAAAATCCAGCAAGGACCAATTGTACTAATGACAGCAGAGATCGGCCAATGTCATCTAGCATACATGTGCTTTTATATTATTCAGGGAATATATCCATCTGTGTCTAATGTGATGAAAGTTACATCATCAGCTTCATTTTTAAATATAATGTGTAAAGTTTGTGCCGTTAATGCCACTGATAACTATCAGACAATATATCACACTGTACAATTAACACTGTCAGTTATCATTACTGCCTTCTACCTGATTCAAGATTGTTTAAAGGACATGGATTCCTTTAAGTAAACATGTGCACCTAGATAAGTTACATCAAGGTGTTGTGTAATGAGTTGTGCGGGTTTGTATGAGTGTGTGGGTGTGAGGAGGAGTAGAGGCTGCAGGATCCAGGGTTAATAGTCTGTAAGGAAATCTGTGGATCTGTTGGGTCTTGTTGGTGATGCTGGCACACGTCGACTTCGAAGATGACAACGAACAGACAAATGCAGGAAGACAGAAAGGACAGAACAAACTATCAAGAACAACACAAACACAAGTGTCAATGAACACACACACTGAGATGGGTACAATACACAGAAAATTAACCTATTTATGAAAACACCATGGTCTTGTGGATTAATTAGGCGTTTTAAAAAATTTTTGCTCATTGCTCATAAAATGCCATGTTGCTGTAGGACAGTGGTAAGTATAGACTTAAACTATACTAAACATTTTAGTTATTCAGAGAGTAAACCAGTTAAAATGAGCATTAATGGAGTGGTTAAAAGATATAGACAGAAGGTAGGAAGGCATTGAATCATATCCAAATTCAATGTTTGCAATAAACATTGAGCCATTTTGAGCTGCTTATGAGCTGATAATTATTTGTAATTGACATTATATCTTAAAGGACACAGTATGTGTACTCACAGAATAAAAAATAACATTTGTAGCTTTTGAAGGGCCTTTTAAAATACTGATTTATGAAACATCAAGGTACTTGTTTTGGACACATTTTGGGATTTTGATGGACGCTAGCTGAAGCTAAAGGTTTTGAAACTCAAAATCCCCAAAAATGCAGCCACTCCCTTTAGTGTTCCCACCAAAGACACACATCCAAAACACAAGCCTAGATCAATATACCAAAGTACTAGTGTAAGAGGCAATTGTTCTGAATTTATGGGCATGTTTGTTAGCCAGTAAGTGATTTCCCTGCCCTGACTGGTCAGATATAGATGACGTTCCACTTTTTTTTTTTTTTTAGAAATGTGGCTGCCTCAGAGAAGGGAATATTAATTAATGCACAGCTGATGAAATATAAGGAGAAATTTACAAAAGTATCTTTACTTAAAAATCACTAACTTCATTGTTATAAAGCACTGGGTCACATTATGTTCTACTAAACAGACACAAACAAGTGCAGAACGGTAATCAGGATAAAAATGAATGGGGTCCACACCTCAGGAATGAGACCCATTTCATAGTTAATGCGCCACAATGATGAATGTGTACTATACATCCTGCTCATGCTCCAGTTCTCTAGTGATTCTCCTCACTGATTACTGAAAAAGCATAATACAGTCACATCATATTCTCGCATAAACTCAAGCACACGTAAATACATTCCAGCTATACGTCAGATGTACTGTATGTCAGATGCATATCTCTCAACAAGAAGTTAAAAACTGCTAGCTTAGTGTTTTGTGAGAGATAACAACCATAATGGCTGATTAAATCTAAATCATAAAAAGCTATGAAGAAAAAGCAATCATGAAGCTAGTTAAGAACCACATAATCACTTCTGACTGGGTAGTATGTAAGGGATAATCCACGGCTAGGTGTGCACTACACAATTTTAATGCACTTTATTTTTTAATGCAATTTTAATGTGAGTTTAACTACTGTATGCAACTGTAAGTAGAGTGGGGGAAATAAGTATTGAACACGTCAACATTTTTTTCAGTAAATATATTTCCAATGTGTCTATTCACATGAAACATTCTTTGGTATTAATGTAAGAAATTCACACATATAAAGAAATCCAAACATTAAAGTCCATAAATGAAGTTTATGTGTAATAAAGAGGAATGACAGGGGGGGAAAGTATTAAACACACTAACTGAAATTTATTTACTACTTAATGGAGAAGCCTTTATTTGTAATGACAGCTTCAAGACACTTCCTGTATAAAGAAATGAATGGCCCACAATATTCAGGTGTGATTTTGGCCCATTCGTCTAAACATATTGTCTTTAAATCTTGTTCAATTGGATTTAAGTCAGGTGATTGACTGGGCCAGTCTAACGCCTTGATTTTTTTTCTCTGAAACCAATTGAGTTTCCTTTGCTGTATGTTTTGGATCGTTGTCCTGCTGGAAGTCCACCCACGTCTCATCTTCATCACCCTGATGGATGGCTGCATATTCTTCTCAAGAATCTCCTGGTAAAAGGCTCCGTTCATTGTTCCTTCAATTTTATGAAGTCTTCAAGTACCATGTGATGAAAAACAGCCCCACACCATGACGTTTCCACCTCCAAACTTCACTGTTGCTATAGTGTTTTTAGGGTGATGTGCAGTGCCATTTCTTCTCTAAAACTTGGAGTGTAGTATGACAGACAAAAAGTTCAATTTTGCTCTCGTCTGTCCAGACTACACTGTCCCAGTATTTCAGAGGCTTGTCCAAATGAGTTGTAGCAAACTTTAAATGAGCTTCGATTTGCCCTTTCTTTAGTAATGTAGTCTTGCAGGGTGAGCGTGAGCAGTGGAGTGCATTGCCTATTGTTTTCTCTGTGACGCTGGTACCTGCTGCCTCCAAGTGTTTCTGGAGCTCTTTCCGAGTGGTCCTTGGCTCTTGGGCTACTCTTCTGCCTTTTCTTCTGACTCCCTGATCAGAAAATCTTGCGAGGAGTCCTGTGCGTGGCCGGTTGATGATGGAGTGATGTTGATTCCACTTGTGGAAAATGGCCCCAATGGTGCTTACTGAAGGATTCAGAAGTTTTGAAATATGTCTGCATACAATTCCATCAATATGTTTTGTGGCAATAATGTTGTGAAGGTCTTGGGAGAGCTCTTTGCTTTTACCCATCATTGTGTGACATCTTGGTAACGAAAAGCCTTTTTATTGACCATCGATTTACTAACGTAGTTGATTTTAATTTGCACAGATAGTGGGGGTATAATTACTTACGGATTTCAGCTGGTTACCTTCCCTTGAAGAACTGCTTGTTCTTAGCGTGTTCAATACTTTTTCTTGTCTCATTCCACTTTATTACACATAACCTTATTTATGTAAATTCTTTCTATTTCCAGATTTCTGTCTGGTGAAAATTATCAAGTGAATAGCCTTATTGAAAATATATTTACAATTTTTTTTTTGACATTTTCAATACTTTTATTTCCCCAGTATATGTTACTATGGTTATAATTTTATGGGCAGTGCATTAATTTAGAATGGTTTGAAAGCACACCTTCCAGCAAATCAGAATTGAGTCTTTTGACAAACCATGGTATAAGGTAGGTTTTTATGCATAGTATGCTACATTTTGCCACTACATTAACAGGACATTGCTGTTTCCATGTTGAATTTAACAACTAGAGGCTACGTAAGAGGTAAAAATAACAAAACCTTCCAAAACTACCAAGGTGCAGGCAGCAATGTTAGCTAGCTAAATAGCTAGTTATGTTTCATAAACTAATTCTCTGAACTCACCAAAATCCCAACATGCTCAGACAGAACTGGACTTCTATAGTATATTATTGTAAGCTGTAACATGAAAAGGAATCCCAAAGAATGCAAAGAAAGCTCAACAAATGGTAAAACTGAACCAAGTGCACAGCATCTTTTTTGAGTTTAGCACTTAAATCCAGAGAATAACAGATAACATAAACTATGATCATTTAGTTAGATTTGAATGATGAAAGGATAAGTGGGTGAAAGGTGACTGGATGTGAAACCATGCACAAGGATAATCATGATGCCACACAATAACAATATGCATAAGACATACCATTTTGAGGACCTCCTCATTGGTCACTGATAGAAATTCTGAAAGAATAACCGGAGTCATTGCGAAAGGAATTTAGTCAGAGTGAGGGTTGGCAAAATTGGAGAGGAACAGCTAAAAGAATAAGCATAAACAGTTTTCCTTTATCTTGAATATATCTACATTTCTAGAACATTCCTTTCTTAATTTCATCCAAGCTCTTTTCTGGGAAGTGCACAATAAGAGCATGATCTCACAAAACCGATCATGTGCTGGTGCAGGGTTATGAACATGAAATGACTTTAGATGACTTCAGAATGGTTCACAAGACTGTCTGGAGTAAAGCTAAGGAAAACTAACAACACAGTCAGTGATGATGTGCCATTGTGATATGAAGTGAAGGAGTTGAGAAGGACCCTGAGTGGATTGTATAGAGTGGACAGGGGACATGGGAAAGGGGAGAAGAACAAGCAAAAAAGGAACCAAAGTAATCCTTTCCTCAGTGTAAAAGAATCAGGTAGTGATAAAGTAACCGAAATCACAGAGGGAATATAAGGAAGGAAGTTTGTAGATCATCGCTCTCTTTGGCAACATCACACTATTTTACAAAAAATGCTATACATTGTTTGCAGTGAATTTCAAAGCAATTTCTAGCAAATCTATCCTACTTATTCATCTCAATTAGCCTTAATTACACATACACACAGCAGTTGCAATGATTTCTGTTTCCATGTCTTTAAACTACCAAACATTTATGTGAACTTCCAAAAGGCCAGTCAACAGTTTTAACATTATATTGAACACTAACATCTTGTTTAAACTTTACATAATGGGATAGATCTAATTAAAAAGCATACCTTTTGCACAAAATGAAAAAGACAAACAAAGACAATTATGGCAACCTGGAACAAACCTTTACATGGTGAACCATTTCCAAACTAAAACACATTTTTCCATTGCATATATATAAATCACAATTAAAGTTTTAGTATTTTAAAATCTGATTACCCCCAAAATGTGAAAAGAGAGAAAATCATATAAAGATTCCATAGCATTTCCACATTGAACAGTACTGTTAAATTCAAGGCACTTCACGGGGACATAATAATAACATAATTTCCACATTGATTTGGTAAAATTAAACTTTTCCTTGGTGTTTTTTTCGTTAAATATACTGTATTTAATTTTTTCTTAATGTACAGGTATAAGTATATTGTAGTCAAAAATAATTTGGCCAAAACCCTATTTTTCATTGTTGTCAATTTTCCAGAATTTTAGGTGTAGTGACTTGTGTTAGGTTTTTCATTATCAAAATAAACAAAAAATATCTCCCTTTGAGTGTGATATAAATATTCAAGATTCACATTTTACAAAACCAATTCTGAAAAAGTTGGGACACATGGAAAATGCAAATAAAAACAAAGAGGAGTGATTTGTAAATATACTTTGACTTATTTTTAAACAAAAAACATGACAAGTTGAAATAAGAAGGTGATGTGAAACAGGTGAGGTAATCATCTAATCATAGTATATAAGGAGCCTCCAAAAAAGGTCTAGTCCTTCAAGAGCAAAGGATGGGTGACTGATCTGCAAAAAAATGCATCAGCAAATAACCCAACACTTTGAGAAAAACATTTTAAAAAACCCAAAACAAATCGGTAGGATTTTGGGCGTTTCCCCTTCTACAGTCACAATATAATTAAAAGATTCATGGAATCTGATAAAATCTCGGTGCGTAAAGGGCAAGGCTGAAAACCACAATTGGTGTGATCTCCGATTCCTCAGACGTCATTGTCTTAAAAACCGTCATGAGTCTGTAATGGATATCCTGACATGGGCTCAGGAATACTTTGGTAAACCTATTTCAGACAACACCATTCGCAGCTGCATCCACAGATGCAAGTTAAAACTTTACTATGCAAAGCAGAAGCCACACATCAAAACTGTCCAGAAACACAGCCAACTTCTCTGGGCTTGGTCTCATCTGAGATGGACAGTAGCATGGTGGAATCATGTTTTGTGACCCACCGAGTCACCATTTCAAATCATTTTTGAAGCTGCCGTGTTCAGTGGGCCAAAGAGGAAAAGGATCATCCAAGCTGTTATCAGTGTCAGGTCCAAAAGCCAGCGTTTGTCATGGTATGTGGGTATGTCAGTGCCCTTGGCATGGGTAACTTGCACATCTGTGAGGGCATCATTAATGCAGAAAGACATGTACACATTTTGGACCAACATATGCTGCCGTCCAGAGCAGGACAACGCCAAACCACATTCTGCCCGGATTACAAGTGCATGGCGTATAAAGCGCAAAATGAGGCAATGAAGGCCCTGTACAGTTGCACAGCTGAAGAAATGTATAATGGATTAATGGGGGAAAATTCAGATCACTTAATGTAACCCAATGGTGTTTTCACTCAGCATTCAAACGCTTAATAAGTGTTATTAAGCTGATGCTACACAGTGGTAAATAGTCACAAAGTTAAACATCAAATTATGTGTTAATATTGTGTTTTCAATATAGTACAGGGTGAATTGAATTCTCAAATTACTCTTTTTGTTTTTTTGCATTTTCCATACGGTTCCAACTTTTTCAGAATTGGGGTTATCGTTTATCTTTTCAAATTTTTACCCAGAAACCACAGGATGCAAAGTTGTGCATTCATTTGTATATCCTTTATAATTCTTTCATCTATAGGCTTAAAGGAGACCTATTATGCAAAATTCACTTTTAAATGGTGTATGAACATACATCTGTGTTGGCAGAGTGTATACACAAGCACCCTACAATGGTAAAAATCCACCCACTCCTTTTTTTTATATTCCCAATAAATCATCAACAGTGCATCAAAATGAGCCATTTTAATTTTCGCCCTAACATGACATCACATTGGAACAGGCCCCACCCAGAGACTCTGCCCTATTGACATAGATGCTCCCCTGAGTGAGATGCACACAGTCAGCCATTGTTTTCTGTACTGGAGCAGCTACAGTGATATGCTACAGTGATTAAAAAGAATGACTCAGCTTTGTAATTGTTCTGTTGTTGGCTGTAAGAATGAACATAAGAGTCTTCATGTACTCCCGGCATCAGAACCACCGAAGACACAGTGGTAAATTTTATTTTTAAATGTGCCCCAAAAAATACCTTAAATCCTTTTACACCAGACTGCTTTATGAATGATGGCCAATACAAAGCACGATTTGCTAAAAGCTTTATTCTCGAGCATGGATCAGTACCAACTGTTCGTGATCCAGCTTCATATCCAGAAGACCTAAGTATTGCACCTTATATTTTGTGAATGTTTGCAAATCGCCTTTCAGAGTGAGCCTGTTAGCAGATTTCATGGCTAATGCGGCTAAAGTTACCATTGTCTCTGATTGTATTGCCGGAGACCAGAGCTATGTCATTTTTATTTTCAACCCAAAGATGCTTACTGTCTATGTAATTCATAACTGCATCTTTATTATGCACAATACTGATTGTCTTTTTGAAAACTGTGTATGTTTTGGGCGAAATATTTTTGTATCCCAAGGACAAGCTGTAAAGACATAGCCCTCTACTGGAAAGGGGGCGGGGAGCCGCAGCTCAGTTGCATTTAAAGAGACATACGAAACAACGTGTTTTTGCCTCCACCCAAAAAGGGGCATAGTCAGCATGGTATAACAAATGATCCATCGGGTATTTTGAGCTGAAACTTCACAAACACATTCTGGGAACACCTGAGACTTAAATTATCTTGTAAAAAAAAAAAAAAAAAAAAAAAGGCTGAAAATAGGTCTCCTTTAAATATACTTTAATAAATAATTCTTCATTAGGATCCATCTGAAATTCATAAATCCATAACTTCCACAATTAGGTTTAAGGTTTGTATTTAATTGCCTTTCTGTACCTTTCTGTGAAGAAACATTTTACTGACAGTGTAGAAGACTTTGACCAGTGACAAAATAAATACTCAAGTTTTATATTATAATTTGTATATGATCTAAAATGAGGAATTAACATGTCGGATAGGATAATTTTTGTGAAATACTATCTTCAATAGTACAGTTTATGCATTTCCCTTTAGGACTCACCTGGGAACTCCTGGAGGAGCGCGATTGGGGCGTGAGGGCACTTGGGGTGGTGGGCCACCGTGGGGGTCTGGGGAGGCTCCAGGTCTGGAGGGGACAGGTGGAGCTCCGGCAGCAGGAGGCCCTGGAGCAGCACGAGCTCCAGGGCGAGGGGGTCCAGGAGGAGCTCGACGCTGAGGCGTGGGGCTGGACATGGGGGATCTGTGTATGATTAAGACAAACCATTCATTCTCTGGCTGTTTTTCTGGCTTGCACCCTTACAGAATGGTTCACAAGACTGTCTGGAGTAAAGCTAAGGAAAACTAACAACACAGTCAGTGATGATGTGCCATTGTGATATGAAGTGAAGGAGTTAAGGACCCTGAGTGGATTGTATAGAGTGGACAGGGGACATGGGAAGGGGAGAAGAACAAGCAAAAAAGGAACCAAAGTAATCCTTTTCCTCAGTGTAAAAGAATCAGGTAGTGATAAAGTTACCGAAATCACAGAGGGAATATAAGGAAGGAAGTTTGTAGATCATCGCTCTCTTTGGCAACATCACACTGTTTTACACAAAATGCTATACACTGTTTGCAGTGAATTTCAAAGCAATTTCTAGCAAATCTATCCTACTTATTCATCTCAATTAGCCTTAAATTACACATACACACAGAAGTTGCAATCATTTCTGTTTCAAAATCTTTAAACTACCAAATATTTATGTGAACTTCCAAAAGGCCAGAATTTGATGCTTCACGGACAAATAGAAGAAATTTACTAAAACACAATACGTATATTGTGTAACAAAGCTGGAAACATAGCAAAAATTATCTATATTATAAATAGATATTAATTACTATGTTTTGCATACATAACATAATATTATATAATAACAGTTACATGTAAGATTTTAGAAATATACCAGAGGTGCCAAAACATGAATAATACAGTGCCCTCCTCTAATATTGGCACCCTTGGTAAATATGAGCAATGAAGGCTGTGAAAATTTGTCTTTATTGTTTAACCTTTCAATCTTTTGTTTAAAAAATTCCACAAAATTATCAGGATCTCAATATTGGCCACCATTAGAGAAGATATTTTTTTTAAACAAAATATCAAAAAGATAAACAATAAAGACAATTTCACAGAATTATTTGCTCATATTTACTTAGGGTGTCAATATTAGTGGAGGGCACTCTATTTAGGTGCAAAGAATTTATAATACAGAAAAGTCAAACTTCTGAAAAGTATGTTAATTTGTGCACTCAACTCTAGGTCAGCGGCTCCTTTTGCACAAATTACTGAATCAACGTGGAATAGAGGCAATCAGCCTGTGGCACTGCTGAGGCGTTCTGGAAGCCCAGGTTGCTATGATAGCGGACTTCAGTTTGTCTGTATTGTTGGGTCTGGTGTCTCTCATAGATTCTCTATGGGGTTCGGGTCAGGCAAGTTGGCTGGTCAATCAAGCACAGTAATACCATGGTGAGCAAACCAGTTACTAGTAGTTTTGGCAATGTGGGCAGGTGTGAAGTTCTGCTGGAAAAGGAAATCAGCATCTCCATAAAGTTTGTCAGCAGATGGAAGCATCTAAGTACTCTAAAATCTTCTGGTAGACGCCGCATTGACACTCAACTTGAGAAAACACAGTGAACCAACACCAGCAGATGACATGGTGTCCCAAATCATCACTGACCGTGGAAACTTCACACTGGACTTCAAGCAACTTGGATTCTGTGTCTCTCCACTCTTCCTCCAGACTCTGGGACCTTGATTTCCAAATGAAATGCATCTTTTTTTCATCTTAACCAGAGATTAAAGGCTTATATACTTCACCTTTGCAGGTGTTTGGAGTTGACTACCTGATTAGAGCTATTCTCAGGTCAACATTTCTGTATTATGAATTCTTTATTCTAATATTTTGATATACTGGATTTTTGATGTCCACGAGCTGTAAGCCATAATCATCAAGATTAAAACAAAAAAGTAATTTTTGAATTAAATTACTGAACAAAATTTACTTTTCCATGATATTCTATTTTTTTAAGATGCACCTGTGTATACTAGTAATGGTAAACCTATAACAATATAATGTATGTTGATGTACGGTATATAACATAAGTGCTTACTATTTTATGTTTATTTATCAAATGAATAAACAATATATTGCACATTATGAAAATACATTGCAAAAGTACCAAATTAACTGTACATATTTATTAATAAAAAAATTATGAATAAAATTGCACAGCAGAGCAAGTGCTAGTGACAGACCTTCGTCCTGTGGGTCCTCCCTGCACCTGTAGCCAGGAGTCGTCCACTGGTGGTGGCATGGCAGTGGACACTGTGGTAGTACTGATGTCTCCAATAATGCTCAGGGCTTCTTTGAGTGCATGGTACATGCGCAGCATCTCATCCCTGTGCTGCGCCTGTTCGGCCGATTCCTCCATCAGACTGTTCTGGTCTCCACATGAATAGAGGTGGGCCAGCAAGTCAGCATGGATAAACTCTTTAGTCTGTGAAATGTTGAGATTGAGAGAGAAAAAAGCAGCTGTTTTTGTACTGTTGTGGCAGTAGAATTGATTTTTGACAATTTTTTTGACAATTGACATTTACATTTTCAACAAGGCCACAAACAAAATGGAGAATAAAATAAAATTAAATAAATAATCACATTGTTGATCATAAGATGCATGATGGTCTTGGGCATCAGATCGCGCACAGACTTGTTGACGATAGCCATATAGGAGTCTACCAGGTTGCGGATGGTCTCCACTTGTCTCTCCAGCTGAGGGTCCATGGAGTGCATGAAACTGTCCGAGCTGCTCTCCTCACTGCTTTCACTCTGCTGCACAACACAGTAGTGCATCAACATTATATGAACTAATCGGGGAAACATTACTGCAAATCGGATTCAGGTGAATGTGTATTATAAGTAGTTTGAGATAATATGTGTGGTTAGCTGTTAGTTGTGTCAGTGATTATCAGACTGTTCTGTGAAACGTAATATGATAAGACAAATAGTAATGAAGCACTTACCTTCTCTTTGTCCTTTCAGATAAGATATAGGTCAACAACAAAGAAAGGATAAAGGATAAAGCAAGGAGGAGTTAACAACGTCAAAGCAAAGCAACAGAGCTCTTGTTAAACATTAGTGTTATATCAAACAAACACACAACAATACTGCTAGAAGTGCAGCCATAACAGTTTAATCTGCAGTGATGTCATACCACAATGCGTTCTGGGTAAACACCAGCACGCAGGAAGGAGGCCTTCCAGCTGTCCACCTCTTCTTGTGTCTCACACGCTAATTCTAGCTGCCTGTAATCCTTATACACATTCCTGAGGAGCAAAATTAGAAACATGCTAAATGTAAGGCTCTATTCTTTGATTGCATTCATAATACAAATTACTACACAACTATACAAATTGCATGGTTCTAAATATCAGCAATGCATTTTTCCAATCAATTCTCCCAACAAGAGTCAAGTACCTGCTGTATACAGACCAAAATTCAGTTCAAGATGAGGTTTAAAGGAATAATCAACATAATCATTGCATGTTGCATTTGTTCACTGACCTCTGTTCAGTGTTGAAGAGGGCAAAGATGTGTTTGCTGGACATGAAGCTTTTCTCAATGTCTCGGAGTTTCAGGTTATCCACAGGCAGCATGTATTTCTTCTCTTTCTCCTGTAGAGGAAGCAATGTGAGAGAGCAGCAGGAAGCAACGTGCTGAGCTGGAACTCTCAATGGTCAGAATACGTGTTGTGATCTCAATTTAATTTTGCCCTGTGAGTAACATTACCATTGACCTATAAAGCACTAAACGGTCTCGCACCACAGTACCTAAGAGAACTTTTGGTTTTCTATGATCCACCATGCCTACTTAGATCAAAAGGTGCAGGTCTATTTGTTGGTACCTCTAATACTGAAGGCTATTGTAGGGGGAAGAGCTTTCTCTTACAAAGCCCCACAATTATGGAACAGCCTTCCAATTAGTGTTCGGGACTCAGACACAATCTCGGTGTTTAAGTCTAGGGTGAAAACATATTTGTTTACTCAAGCTTACCATGAAAAGACTTCTGTTCACGCAAAGTACACAGTATTATCTATCATGGGATAGTAAGCATACCTAATAATCTCTCCCTCTCTTTAACTCCCTCTCCCTCAATCCTTCTGTCGAGCCACACATGATTTTATGGAGATGTCAGTGAAGCTGACCCTTTCATGCAGCTTTACATGCAGCTTTGCAGTCAGATCTCCCTTAGTGGACAGTGGACTATTTCAACAAAACAGTCTCCATGTAAAAACCATAATGAACTTTCTTTTACTTTCACACTATCCGTTGTTACCCAGATGAGAACGGGTTCACTTCAGAGTCTGATTCCTCTCAAGGTTTCTTCCTCTTATCCTCTTTTTTCCTCACCATCGTCGCCACCGGCTTGCTCAATAGGGATAAATCCACACACGTAAAATCTGTATCCTGTGTTTATATGTTTCTTTATATGTTAATTTCTTTGAGACAATGTTCATTGTTAAATGCACTATACAAATCAAATTGAACTGAATTGATTCTATCAAATTCAATTCTCTACTATAGGCATTATACTATGTACACTGTGTAAAATGAACAATATATATTTACAAAACTCTGAAAAAAGTCTACAGTGTTACTCCAATATCATAATGAAATGAAACTTCAGTTATCTCACACTTTCCTGAAACGTATCAGAATTTTCCCTTGCACAGTCAGTATCCAATAATAATACATCTGTTGCCAATAAAAACAGCATCTTGGCGAAGGGCTAGCAGAAAATACTAAATCATAATAATTGCAAAAGCAGAGAACCCATCTGATTAGTCCTCACAGTCTCTGTGTCTGTAGTGTAAGTGAAATGACTTCTCAAATGTAGATTTGGCATTGCATCTATCAATTCTCTTTAATGAAACATTGAGAAGCTTCTCATTAGTGTTATGACAAAAAGCACTGCAGACTGAAATATTTCTAGGGTATCCCAACACAGAAACACACAGTCATTGCAAAGGTTATGGTAAATGGCACTTCTGTTATCTTGAGTATTGAATTTTATTGATTCAGTCTGGTTGTTCCCCAACTGGAATCTGCTTTTCATTATGATATACATTCATGTGAAAAAATAATTATACCTCATGGAAATTGCTGGCTTATTTTTATTTTTGACATATTTGGACAAACAAACATTTGATCATCTTTGAAACCATGCCCTTTAGCAGAAATAAATTCTTGTAGGCGTTTTGCATAATTGCCTACCAGGCTTGCTGGAATTTTTGACCACTCTTCCATGCAATATTCTTCTAGTTTTCTTGCGTGTACTGCCCGTTTCAAATACCACCACAACATATCAATGGGATTCAAATCAAGGCTTTGACAAGGCCATTCCATAACCCTCCATTTCTTCTTTTTGAGCCATTCCTTGGATTTGCTAGTGTGCTTAGCATCTGAGGCAGAAAAGCAACCCCAAACCATAACATTTCTACCAACATACTTCACCGGTGGTATGAGGTGCTTCTCCTGAAAAGCTGCCTTTATTCTGTACCAAACATGTCTGCTGTTACTGTGGCCAAACAACTTTTGATTTGTTCTGTCCAGAGCACATTATTCAAATAGGCCTGGTCTTATATGCTGATTGGCAAACTGTAGTCTTGCTCTAATGTTCTTTTTGGACACCTCCCATTCAGGTCACATTTGTGAAATCTCTTTCTGAATGTAGAAGCATGCACTTGGACACCAACAGTTGCAAAACTTACTAGCAGATCCTGTGGTGAAATTTTGGAGTTTTTGGAGACTTTATTTTTGCATTATACAATCTGCTCTTGGGCTAAATTTGCTGGAACGGCCAGTCCTGAACAAACTGACAGTCTTTTGAAAGCTGCACTATTTGTAGATGATTTTCCTTACAGTGGAATGATGTGTTTCAAATAATTTGAAGATCTTTTTAAATCCCTTGCCACTCATAGGCATCCACAATCTTTTTCTGAAGGCCTTACAGAACTCTGTAGATTTTGGCGTGATGACACTCAATAACAAAGGACACTAGATATGAGAGGTGTACTGTATAAATAAGACAGGTTCCACCTGTACTCACTAATCACTGGCACCCAATCTTCAACACCTGCATCTAATTTTATGGATTTTAAGGTGTGATAAATCTAGGGGTGTATTTACATTTACCACATGGCTGATGTTAGTTTAAATTGTGAAAATTACAACAAAATATAAATTGTATGAGTCACTTAATTACTCTGTACTGTTTCAAAGAGGATCAAATGTTTGCTTGGCCAAATATGTTTTAAAATATTCCATGGGTTGTTCTTTTTTCACATGACTGTGATTATATATATATATATTCCATTTCTCTTTTGATCTAAAGAGTTAGTCCATAACTGTTGATCTATAATTTAACATTAATATTATGCCTGTACACATTAATTCATGCAGGAAAACCACCTGTTTGAAGCTAATATCACTGCCAGTTTGATCTCCTAATGTTTATAATCATAGTCATCATACTGAAGTCGAAAGGGATTTGTGGTGGATAAAGGTTAATTTTGTAAAGCTGACACCATGCTCTAGAAAAGTTCCTTTAATATTCAGTTTCCTGTGTGCATTTGTGAGTGTGGTCAGTATAAAGAGCTCTTTATACAGTGAGCTTCAGAGGGAAAGCAGCACGGAGGAGGTAGAGTCCAAAAGGCCTACACATCTGGAGATACTACAACTCTATGGAAAGAAACTCCAACATTCCTTGGAGTCAGCCTCTCCACCCCAAACTTACACACAGCAGGACACGCACGCGCATACACATACGCACACACACACACACACACACACACACACACACACACACACACACACACACACACACACACACACACGTCACCAGAGCATAAACATTCAGGCTAATGCCAGCTCTTCCACTGACAGGTCTTCAACATTAGTCTGGTCTGCAAAAGAAGCCAATTTTCACTTCCTGTTGACCTCTGGCCTTATACTTCCTGTTTAACAAAAAAAACTTTTAAATGGATAAAAAATGCATGCTCCGCCTCCTCCTGCTCCCTTTCCTTCTCCCCGTTTCCATTTCTTGCTGAAGAAAATCTGCCACGTCGATTTGGTAAAATCTACATTTGATCTGAAGCAAACCTTTCCATCTAATGAAACCTTGTGCTTTTCCTGATGAGATTTATTTGGTTTGTTTTTTTTATGCATATTCAGTTTAATGCCTAAAACAATATTTGGTATTTTCTGAACTTTCTGATGAACAATTTTTTATCTTTTTTACAGAATTTGGTTCTCACAGCTGTCTGAGTGGCTGAAGGGAGATTTATGATCTGAGCAAGGTGAAACAGGTCAGGAGAAGAACGACTTCTTGCCACCCACGTTCCTGTCTTCTCTCAGCACCATCAAACACTGATACCCCTCCAAGGACCCTCCTCTCCACTCCCCTCAACCCACCCACTGCTCCCTCACTCGGACCTCCATCATTGCACGGCAGGAGAAAGAAAGAAAGAGCGAGGGAGGGATGGAGGAAAGGATGGACAAAGTTTTCTGAGAGGCGCAAGATGTCTGGTCGCCGACGCCATTTGGCAACAAACGCGGGAACTCAGAGGTATCCTTTATAGTCTTTTCAAGTTTTTATGGCCTGCATGTGTGCAGATGAGCTTTGGAATGAAAGACGACAATGCAGGAGAAAGATTGTGGATGATGTCCAGCACCATAAACAAGTCTGGTGAGATATGCAGGTTTCCTGTCTGATTCATCAGTGTGTTATATTTATAGTTGTACACTTGCACCTTTTTGTTTTACAGTGATGTCGGGTTTTCTTTAGCCGAATGCACAGATCCACATCTTTATGCAGAAACAGGTAAGACATGATAATATATGATCTAAAATTGTTCCAAGATCATAAATCACAACAATGCATAAAGAGTATGCATTTTTATGTAGTTAAGTCTATTATTCTTGATATTCTTCACAAACTGAAGTCAAACCTAATACTTTGTATAATATTTATTGAGCTATATTTTCCTAGGGAATATACACACGTATTAATTCTCCCTAGGAGCGGTTTGGAGTGTTTGGACCTCCATGTCTGTGACTCAGAGGCCTGGCCCGCTTGCCCAGTGTTCAGACTACCTGTTCAGGATGTGGTGATTGTACAGTAGTCTGCACATTGGTTAGGCTGATCAGGGGAAAGCACATTGATTCCCTGCTCTACACAAGCATACAAACACATCAACATGTGGCTGGCTGGCATTGTAGTGTTCAGTGCAAAAAGTTGGAAAAAAGGTGAAAAATGGAAAATATGTTTCTATTTTACATGTTAATGTTAAAAATGAATTGTGGATATATTCAACTACAGTAAAAAAGTCATCAAAGGTTTGCTATGCCAGTCTCAGATTCCAGATCTGATTTGAAGAAGAGACCCTGTATGACCCATAGCAGAAGTTTAACATATATCTCAAGAAAAATGGACAAAGACAGTGGATGCATATTACTTCCAGAACTTCCAGAATGAAAAAACAATCTGCTCAGACAATATAAATGAGATCGGAGGCTTTTCTAAAAGGCAAAGAGGAGGCAAGCAAGCTATCTGAGAACATATCACTTTCAGAAAGGATGAAGCAAACCTTTGAACTGATGTAATTTTGCAATGATTTAAATTCGTCCGTCTTCTTCATTTTGTCCTAAGGACATGTAAACCTTTGCAAATGCATGTGTGCGTGTGTGTGTGTGTGTGTGTGTGTTGGTGTGTGTGAGAGATGCGCCACATGTGTATGAAAAATGACTGTACTGTGTATCATGAAAAAATTAAATAAAAAATGACTCATTTTTTTGAGAGAAAAAAAAAGTATTCTCACTGAATCCATGAAAAATACATTTCATGAATTTCAAGACAGACTTGCAACCAGAAACATTTCACATTCTTGCTGTATCACAATGCAAAATCACAACCAGACTTTGATTCTTTTGTACCCTCAAATCTCCTTCAGGAGATGATGTGGATGTTTTCTATTAGCTTCAGCTTTTTTGCAGACTTTAGGAAGTGCTGGGCTTCACAGGGGCTTGCAGAAGTGTTGGATTCGCAGACTCAGAGTCTGGTATGTAAGGTAATGAAAACCAGATGCCCCCTCCCCAAGGCCCAAATCAGCCCAACTCACCACAGCCTGATCTAACTCAGCTACATGCCTGATGTCTGGTGCGTTGGATCGGGGCTGGGTGGGGGTCATGGTCCCACCATAGTGCTTGCACACACACACACATGCACACATACAAATGTTATATTGTGCCATGGTTAGAGCTAAGAATAGAGATCCTGCATTCATTTCAATTAATGCTCTGAAATGTTTTGCATTGTGGTATCTGTCTTCATTTACCTTCTCTACCGACGCCTCAGGGGGACCAATGTGCCTTCCAGAAGAACAACATACGCCAAACAATACATTACAGCCAGGGCATTAATTACAGTGAAAACAGGTTCTAAGACACATAGCCTAAATACACTCCAGGGCAACTAACTCCCTCATCCCCATAAGTCTGACTTATACAAGCATTAAATTATACATATGATGATTTAGCATTGTTCAAACTGTATACATTTACAGGGGGTGGTGAGTTCAAAGAACTAGAAACCCCCCACATTGTCAGATGCCGAATTATATCTAGCTACAGATATTGGTTACAGTGATGGCTGGTTGTGATTCTAGATGGGAGGTTAAAATCTTGTATTTATCAATAGCTCGACAATGAACCTGTTAGAATTGAGCAACGCCTTATATCACAAGGTCTTATGTGATGGCATAATAAGAATTACATGGGGCAAACTGTTACACACGCTTACACAATTAAAGATAGACAGCTGCATTTTTTTTTTCTATATTATTTTTTTATGTTTAAGCCAGTAATGACCTACTGGGTTAATTATTGTGTTTCCAAAACACCAAACAAGTAAACAGAAAAGATTTAACTCTTTTGTTCAAATGAAAAGAAAAAAGTACTAAAATCAGTTTCTGTCATCTGTCTATTCATGTAATATATACTTTGGTTGGACAATGTGTGCTTAGGCTAAACTTTTAGTTTCTCACCAAAAGCATTTTAGGGAAAAAAGGAGGGTTGGCATGAAGAACTCTAGAGTGTGTAGATCACATAGATGTGATTAAATGGGTTTTAGGGTCTTTGACTAGAGTGAGTAGAATGGTGAAAGGACTCACCTCATCATCTTTGTACCAGGACAGTGTCTCAGCAGTCAACACAAACCAGTACTCCTTCGCTCCTCCCTTCATGATGCCAATGTTATTGATGGTTAGCCAGCCCTTTCTGATCACCTACACACAGACATATTAAAAAGGATTAAAGACTTAGTGCAGCAGATAAAGCACTGCATATGTATGTATGTGTGTGTGTGTGTGTGTGTGTGTGTGTGTGTGTGTGTGTGTGTGTGTGTGTGTGTGTGTGTGTGTGTGTGTGTGTTTGTGTACGTGTATATGTGTGTTGTACGTGAGAGCCGGGGGGAGATGGGGGCAGGGCTATCTTTATGGTGCTGCATTATAGTGTTTATGCAGCACCACTATTTAATACTTTATGTGCTATAATCTCAAGAACATGACATTATTTCGAAATAGGCACAATTAAGTAAGAGATAAAACACAACGGGGGTTACACCTTTTTAAAATTTGACAATGTGTTTATAGTCACCGTTAATGCAATAGAAGATAGTTCTGTTATCACATTCATTGCAATGTCAATGAATGCTAGAATGTGCATCGAACTCCATTTCCCAGAACACACCAGGTCCTACAAATATGGCCGCCACAGACTACACTCAGGTACATCACACACTGACACATTCAGATTCATTGAATTTCTGGGTTTTTGTGATCTTGCCCTTGCCTTGGATATCCTGTATGTAAATCGCCTGACCTTCTGCCTGTTTTTAACAATCATTAATGAGAAGTGAAAATCGTGTAGCCATAACAATTTGACCCTTGTGCCAGGTGCCATTGTAACGAGATAATCAATATTATCCACTTCACCTGTCAGTGATTTTAATGTTATGGCTGATTAGTGAATGTTGAATAATATTTTGAAATAGCTGTCAAGCTTCCACCACACAAGTCCCTTTAAGTTAATTTTTACTACGACAGAAATGATAAGGTATTAGAGAATGAAAACTTTTGAATTTAATTATATATGGAACTACTGTAAGAGCTGCTGTTATAAAAAAAATATCAACACCTACTGACCAATCAGAATCGAGAATTCAACAGCGCTGTGGTGTAATATTACATTCTACAGTATTTAGTGATATATACATATTGTATTTACATCATTTGTAAAATATATTTAGCAGTTTATTGTCTACACACACATACACACACACACACACACACACACTTTCAGACAAAACCTCGCTGCACACTTACCATTATCTCATCCTGTGTTGCCGTTACCATAGCAACAGTGGCAAAGCAAAGGAGAGGGTTTAAGACAAGGAATTAGATAAGCTGGAATAGACAGAGTGGAAAGAAAAGAGCGACAGAAAGCAGAAAATAGTAGAAACACAGCCAGAGGAAAAGAACTTACAGTTGCATGCCACTCCAGAATAAACAAGCTTAAGTAATAAATGCACTTCTAATAACAGAGTGAATAACATATTTTAGCACACAATCATTAGGGCATCTAATATCGATGACAGTTAAAATGCTCTATCGTGACACTTGTATTAGTTGTCAATCAATGATAGTGTGATGTCTTAAAGGAGCAGTATGTCTTTTGAGGTGTTATGTTGCGTGAGATTACAATGAATTCGTATTACAATGAAAACATTGTCAAATATCTTTTCCTTTCCCTCTACCTGTCCCCAAAGCCTCTTTGACACTATTTACGTCTCTTGTGTTTTAAGCAAAAATGAGAAATGGAGCATAGTTGAGAAGATCAGTTCAGACTCAGGGTTCATGTTAGGACCTGAAAAATGTAAAGAGAAGCCTGAAGAGGATCTTTGAAATGATACTACTGTTATAGATTCTGAAACACAATGTTTACCTTTTAACTGCATATATAAAATATCCATTATTGGATATAAAGATTTCTGTTTAGCCAAAAGCAAATGTAGAGTTTGTGTATGTGGTATGTGGGATGCTAATGCCTACCTGATTCCCTGTAGCCTTCTTTTTACTCATCTGACTGCTTCTCTGTTGGGCACTGTGAAGCAAAGTCCAACAAATGTCAAACTGCATAACACAATAAACAGACCCAACGTTTCTGAACTACACAGTATAGAAACTGTGGCAGCCTTAGCACTAGGCAACATATTCAACTGTCTTGGGACCCCAGAAGCCAAGGGCCCCCTAAAAAAGCAAATTATATATATTGTTAATTAGTAATGCTAAACGTTTTAGCTGGAAATGGAAATATCTGTGTTAAAACATTGAAATGAGGACTCCATTGCTATATTTTGCCTAGGGCCCAAAAAGCACTAAATCCACCCCTGATAGTAACAATACACAATTTTGAATAAAGCAATATGATCTTACTTAGCAAAACCAATGAAATCTTCATGGTTGGTGTTTATGTAGGCCAGCTCAATGTCAATCAGTAGCATCACCTACAACAAAAATGAGAAAATAAGCGGTTCATGTGTTCATGTCACATTATTGTTGTAGTCCTGTACAATAGCAGATTCTGTGTAGATACAGCCAAACCTGGTCTTTGGTGCGACTGTCTCCGTCACGGATATGCTGTGTGACAATCCTCTCCATTTCTTCCCTCAGCATCGGGTACTGAGCCAGCTGTTTAGCACAAAACAAAACTGCTTATCCCTTAGATGCATGAGTGTGTCTAAAATGGGGACATTTGTTTGTAATATCTAAATAAAATGTTTTTATAATTTCATATCTTATCTATTAAAAAAAGGTTTTTGATGTCATGACATCGAATTGTTTTCAACTTTTAATGATTAAAAAAATATGTTTTTGCATTACTACCCCACCCTTCTATAAGTGGGAAAAAAAGACCCGCATGCATTTCTAAAGGAATTCCATGGGAACATTTGATTCTTATCAACTGGAATATATTAACTGTGGACTACACAGAATATATCACAAGTGTCACCCCTCAGGAAAAATATTTGTGTGTCATTCATGACTATTTAGTGAGTATAGCCTAGTTTAGCCTAGCTGACCATCTAGTGATAATTTGTCAGCTTGCACTAAGTAAATGAGTTGCTGTATTGTGCTTGTATACCACGGTCTCACCAAAAGATGCATGGGAGCATTTTATCATTGATGACATCATACAAAAGGTGATGAGATGCACAAACTTGGAGGGGCAGAGAGTAGTAACAGCTAAAGGAAAAGAGTGGAAAAATTTCAACAAAAATAAACTCATGGCCTTCAGTGGATTGGCCCTTCTTGCAGAAAGTGAGAAGAACTGGGATGTATCAGTGTGTGAGCTGTTTGGAAGTCCTTTACATCAGTGGTCCCCAAACTTTTTTGCGCCACGGACCGGTTTAATATCAGACAATATTTTCACGGACCGGCCTTTAAGGTGTGGCGGATAAATACAACAAAATAAAATGATAGGACCGGCATAAAAACTGAGGTATTTTTAAAATATAATAATAAACGTGAATCCAATGTGAAATTGCAACTTTATTAGCAGCGTCCTCGTAACACCCTCTCTCCCCCCTAACACTCTCTGGTCTCTATGGTAAGGTTTCAACGGATCACGTGACCGAGACAAGCATCTTGACATGCGTCAAGAGTGAGTCGTAGAAGGATGTAACGGAGAGAATCCGTCATTTTTCAGATCCAGATAGTAAATAAAACGGAAATAATGTAAGTTATTTATTCTTTCTGTGCGGCCCGGTACCAAATGACCCACGGAGCGGTACCGATCCATGGACCGGGGGTTGGGGACCGCTGCTTTACATAATCCCATGTACAAGGCCACTATATATGTTGGGAGATTTGAAGATATTCGCTGTGTCTTGCGCTTTGATGGCAAGAGGACCGGATCCATCCGTCTGGAAGCCGACCATATGGCAGCCTTCCACTATGTATGGGACCTGTTCCTGGTAAACTGCAGACAATGATTCATTCTCAGTGATTGTGTCACTGTAGACGAACAGCTTGTGCCATTCAGGGGGAGGTGCAAGTTTCTCCAATAAAAATAAATAAATAAATACAAATAAAAATAAAAATGAAAAACAAATCTGCCAAGTATGGTCTAAATATTTGTGATGCACAGGTCCCCTATGCAATAGATGGGATAGTTTACACAGGGAAACAACCAGGGGAAGTAGTTCAAAAGAATCTGGGGCAAAACATTGTCCAGAAGCTGTGGCAGCAGTTTTAGAAACACGGGTCGCAACATCACCACAGAGAACATTTTCACCAGTGTTCCTCTTGCACAGCATCTCTTGGAGAAGGGCCTCACTATGGTGTTTACTCTAAGACGGCTATTCCTCCTCCTTAGTGGATCATGTCACCTCACGCGTGATGAGTCGACTACAGGGCTGCCCACAACTGCAAACCCCGATCGTTGCAGCGATGGGAAGGTGTAGAGTAAGAAAAGGCATAACTCAACCACAGGAAATAAGCAGAAAGGACCAACCAAAAAGGAAGAGGTGTCAGATCTGCCCAAGTTCCAAAGATGACAAAGTCAGTAATAGGTGTGGGAAATGTAATATACCAGTGTGCAATGAAACAGGTTGTTTGTCCCAACTGTTCACAGTGAGGAGTTAAGAAGGCAAAACACTCTCTCTCTCTCTCTCTCTCACACACTCTCTCTCACTCACACACACACACACACACACAATGGTTGTTGACATTTTTGTATTGCTGTTCTGTACAATTCACCAGATTGTTAGAAAACATTTGATGTGTTGAAAATGTTTTCAGAAAGTTAAAAATTCCTGTGTTGACCAAAATTTTATACAAATAAATTATATTGTTTTTATAAATGATTATGCTTAACTAAAATGTCAAAAAGAAGATAAAAACACTGATTCTATTACGGGTCTTTTTAGACCCACTTATGGAAGAGTGTCGGGTCCAATCACTCATGCATCTAAGTGTTAACACTGAAATACTTTTATATGTAGATGAATATGGCATTGGTTCATGGAACCAGAGTTCAATTACTAGCAGTGTAAACCCAGAACAAAACTGAAAAAAGCTTCTTTATCAAGGATAAAGAGGGGGTATTAAATTTCATTTTGGCTAAAGTATTCCATGAAACATACCATACACAACAATATGCAAAATTTGCTGGTGGCAGTTCTTCTATGCTAGTGACCAGAAAGTGCGTTCAAATTGTTAGGCAAATAAACATGGCCATTAACCCTCAACCGCTCAGCTTTGTGCTTCTGTGTACTACCTTATATGTAAGTCAATTTGTATGACTGATTATCAAATGTGTAAATCTCTGACTAAACCTTACTGTTTTAACCTCTTGTTAATCTTTGTTCAGTCCATACAAACATCGGAATTTTATTTTGTCACAATGACTAGTAAAGGTCCACAGATGTAGGCGTACCTTCTTAGTGCACTGTCTGACTGTATTGACCAGCTCAGAGATGACCATGTCCACACATTTATGACATGGCTCTTTGATCTTAGCTATCTGTCTCTTCACGATCGTCTCAAAGGCCATATCAGGGGTGAAGAGGCCAGTCCTGTGAGAGAGAGAGAGAGAGACAGCCTTACTTAACATAAATATATTGGAATATACTGCAAAATACAAGTGTCACTATACACCCATCAGCCACTACAGTAGGAACACATTCACACCTGCTCATTCAGACAATTATCCAATCAGACTTCAGGCATCATGTGGCAGCATTAAATGCATTAAATCATGCAGATACAGTTCTAGAGTTTCAGTTAATGTTCACATCAAACATCAGAATGGGTAAAAAAAAAAAAAAAAATTTAAACGTTGATTTCCTGGGATTTTCACACACAACAGTCTCTAGAGTTTGTTTCACTCAAACAGCATAGAGTGAGTTCTGAGGGTGGAAATGGCTTGTTGATAAGAGCGGACAGAGAAGAATGTCTATATGAGGTTCCACTCCTGTCAACCAAGAACAGGTATTTGAGACTATAATGGGCACAGGTTCACCCAAACTGAAAGAGAAATTTTCAGTGAGTCTGTGCTCATGTTCTTGGCTGACAGGAGTGGAACCTGATTTGGCCATTTCAGCCCACTCTTGTTTACAACATTGCATCGGTTCAGGGTATTCACTTATGCACAGCTGTCTTTTGATCCTGCTGTATCATTTCAATGGCGTTGAGGTCTGGACGTTGACTTTTTTTTTTTCTTCTTTAGCCATTCAGATGTCAATTTGCTGGTGTGCTTGGGATCATTGTCTTCTTACATGCCCCAATTTCAGCCCAGCTTAAGCTGCTAAACAGATGCTCTCAAATTTGTCTCAAGAATATTCTGGTATAAAGTGAAGTTCATTGTTGTTTAAGTTTCCCAGGTCCTGTGGCTGCAAAACAAGCACAAATCATAACCCACCGCCAACATGTTTGACAGTTGGTATGGGGTGTTTGTCATGATACACTGTGCTTGTTTTTTGCCAAACATGGTGCTGTGCATGATCACCAAACAGCTCCACCTTGGTCTCATCAGTCCAAAGTATGTTGGTCGAGAACTTTTGTGGTTTCTTCAGATACAGTTTTGCAAACCTAAGTCATTTTCTTTTTGCAGAGAAGGGCTTTTTCCTAGCCACCTTTTCAATCTCTAGTGTTTTTGTTGTTGTTGATGTTGTTCTCACCTGAGGTTATTTGTTTGTATAAAGTAAAGTTGGTGAAGATTGCACAATTGTTATTTAGGGCCCCGATAAACAAAAAATAGAATTTTAGGACGGTGTACTCTCTTTTCCAAATGACTGTATATACTATGCTATGTTTTATATATTATATTTAGTTATATAAAATATATTATAATATACAATATAATCCACACCATAGTGCTGTGGAATGCGTGATGTTAAATAAAAAAAAGTAAAACGTTGGTGTGTTTTTCTGTTTCCAGTAGCACTTTGAATTAAATTGTACCACAAAACAGAAATAACATCTTGATTGAAATAATCGTTAGCTTAATGAACAGCAATATATTGCTGTTTGTTGGATTTGCACAAGCAGAGATCATTAGTTAGGTAATGATACTAGGCACTTAGGAACAACTTCTTGAAATTCTTGTTGCTGTGTAAACTTCAGAAACATGTAAAGCTATGAGTCATCTATTTCTCTAATAATCTGAGGTGTATGTTTTGTGTGCCTGTGTGTGCATGCGTGCGTGCCTGTGTGTGTGTATGTGTGTGTGTGTGTGTGTGTGTGTGTGTGTGTGCACGCACCTAACACCATGGATGTTTTTAATAGCATAGCTGATCTCCTTACGCAACTCTTTCTCATCAAATTCCATCTACACAATCAAAAGACAGGGAGAAAAAAAGACATGTAACCTTTCCCCTCACAAACAAAAAACACCTGAAGCAAAAGTGACAACTGTGACAACTAAGTGGCAACTACGTTGAAGATCAATTTATGTACATTTACCCTGTGTGTTGCCTGTGTGGGAGATGAACATCATATCATTAACCAGAGTTTCCAGCCCAAATGAATCTCAAAATCTACACAAAATGCTTGAAACTATCCTAGAAAATTTGTGCATAAAAAAAAGGAAATATGCAATTTAATTTTTTTTGTGCAGTCTTTGCATGGGAAATAATGTCACTGTGGTGTACACATGTATGTCTGATGTATGGACATTATCCACTCCATAATCATTTATAGACACAATGTCTGCACATTTGATTTAATTCCAGTTATTTGCTACAAAAAAAGATGGTTCCCTCTGTGTATTTTTAAACTTGCACTTTAAACTAAAGCCATGGTTGACCTAGTAGTGCTTGTTGTAGTTCCCCTTTTGACCACTAAAAACAATAATAGCTACCGTAATTCTCAGACCTGAATATAAGCCGCACCCGCTAATTTTAAAAAGAAAAACAATTTTGTACATATATAGGCCGCACTTCTCTATAAGCCGCAGGTGTCCACGTTGTAACTGTCATGATTCGTGATGTAAACGAAGCAGGACGGATGCAAGTGCAGTTAGGACGAGACCTTTTATTGAAACAGAGGAGAGCAGACTCAAGAGAAACAAGAACCATGACCAACTCAATGAACTAAGCTAACTAAACCAACTAACCTAAACATTAACTAGGACATGAAACAAAGACTCTATATCTATACTCTATAGACCACTACATCTATATTCTAAACTAAGTCTATACAACTCTAAGCTATACTATCCGCTACTAGGCTATAAGCTATGCTATAAGCTACTAGGCTAGGCTTTGTTGAATGGCTTATATAAACGGTGTACCTATGGATGGGCTGCCACTGATAATTTGTAATATTGCCATGAAATGGATCTCACTAGTTTCTAAACTTCAGGCTTTTCTATTTACAAATTTCGGGCCAGGAAATTAGGTCCACGCTTAGCCAGAACAGATTTGCACAGTTTTGCACTTGTTTTTCTTAAAAGCCACTTCAAAGGGTATATCTAATTTTGACAGTGATGGTAGGTGAGGCGAAATGGGAGGGGGATTGTGAGGCGAAATGGGAGGGGGGTTGTACATTTTTCCTTTCAGACAACAGAGCACTCTTAACAGTTACAAACTAGGAAAATGCCATTATGTTTGCCTTAAACACAGTCAACTAAAGATCTTTTACAGCCATGAATTTCCACCTATAATAGGAATTATTCAAAAGAATTCATCATAATCACCTTGACCAATTCAAAGGGAAAACGCTCATGAAAGATACGGTTGATCCTGGCTCCCCCGGACAGCTCATAAGTGTCGATCTGATCACCAGATCCCTCGATACACTTCTCAAAATCCACTGCAAACTGCTGAACCATTCTGTAAGAAGAGAGAGCAGCAGCTGACTGATAGGCACGAGCTCATGTATATACTGAACCAAACCAAGCTTGCAATTGCACTAATGCAGAAGAAAAAAATGTATTGCATTCGAAAATGAATTATTAGCACACAGAATTAACCTTATAATCACACACTTATTTAAACATTTGCATGCATGCTAGGTTTTTAAGAAATAACGACAGCAATTCGACTGACTGAAGAAGGGCCTTGGTCTTTCGGGAGGGATCATCCGGGCGGAAGTTCTTGTATTCTTCCACTTCCTTCTCAATGGACAGCAGCTGGCTTTGCAGCTTGTTCCTCAGCCCTGGCAGCGTGTCTCGAATGTGATTGGTGAGTTGCTGCAAACAAAGAAAATCCGCATGCAGATGTTAATTTTCAAAGCAGCTCATGCTGTTGCACCTCCAGTCCAGCAAGCAGAGTTTGTGCTCATTTGAGTAATGAATGATGACAGATAACCACAATTAGCCACAAAGTCTTTATAACGCCTGCCACTTCCTAATTTATTCTATCATTCTATCATACTTGCTGTTTTCTTGTAAGGTTGGAGTTATGTTTATTTCTATTTCTGTCTGCTGTTCTGAAATAATGGCCATAGACTGTTTTTTCTACTCTGTCTCTGAATTAGCTGCCTTGATTTTCTACCACTGCTTTTTCCAAATTAACCTGATGCACGTGAATTCACCCTCTCAGGTACAGTCACCATGTTATATTGAAATATCTTGTGGTGTGCCACATCTTATTTTATTCCCGTTCTTTGAGCTACAAAGTAGTTCCACTATCTCTTACCTGATTAAGGACTTTCTGCAGGTATGGTGTCCCCATGCGCTCAGCCAGATGACGATAGGAAGGATGGCTGAGGAAGAACTTCCTCTCAGCAGTCATGGCAGCAGTAATGTCCTTTTTTCCATCAATATCTTTTTGACTGCGGTTAACGACTCCGATGTAGCCTATTGGTGGCATCAGACATCAGTTGTCCAGATCACAGGCTTGTATTTTTTGAGGTGTACAAGAATACTCAGTACATTTACATGGACAATATTAACCCGATTAAGACGATACTCTGATTAAGAAACTAGCATGTAAACAGCAATGACTAAAAACTAAAGTCATACTCAAAGTAAACACAAATCAAATTAAGACGTGGTGTATTCCTGTTTTAGTCGCATTATCGACATGAATTACAGAGATGTACACAGCTTAAACTCCACACGTCGTGTGGGAGTTTTCACTGCATTTTGCGACAGGACACGATCACACATGGCAGCCTTCAACCGTTTAACGTCAAACAAGAGAGCACTGCTGCGTCCAAAACCACGTACTTACCTACTATATAGTAGGCGAATCTCAGCTACTATATAGAGGGTAATTACGCGGTTTGGGACGTAGCCCACGGCTTCAAGCAGTCGTCTATTTGCATGTATAGCATGACAAATAATTAACTGCACTCCAAACTTTGGTAAAATTAAAATTGAAACACCTAAAACTGTATACGGTACCATAACAAAGACAAACTGTATGTTGATACGTGAAATTCTGGAGGGAATGTCGGACGGCGTGGCGTGGTGACGTAATGACGTGTGCTGTTAATCAATCTATGTTCTATAACATGTAAAACGGGAACATGAAAGGAATATTCTAAAAGCAACTCATGTAAATACCTTCATCAAAATATTGTCTTATTCAGAATAAGGTCAAGAAATAGATTACTGCTGTCCATGTAAATGTAGTCCATGATTCTCAATAGTGGATGGCCAAGGATCCTTATCTGAGATCCTTGAATTTTTTATGGCATTACAGATGTTTAAAGATGTTACTGTTCTCATAGTTTTAAGCCTAATTGTCTTATTTAACTCAAAAATCCAAAACAAAACTAAATCATGTAAATTCCATCTTACTACAGTTGTAATAATACTTAGAAAAGTGTATACTGTGGGTGGAAAGTGTAGGTTTTAAAACTTTGTATGTAAATGTAGTGCAGTGGGTAGTGTTGCCAAGTCATAGCTCCAGGGTCTGTGGATTGATCATTATGTGTGTGTAGAGTTTCACATGTTCTCCCCTGTTCATGTGGGTTTCCTGTGGGTTCTCTAATTTCCTCCCACCTTCCAAATATATGACAGTAGGTTGATTGGCTAAGATAAATTGTCCCTATATGTGAATGAGCAGTAGGTTTAATGCCCTCATTTCGTTTTAGTTAATGCAGATGGATATTCACTCAGAAAGACACAATAATGAATAATATATTTTAATGAATCCTTTAATGACACGTTAATGAAGATTATCCAGCGCTGATCTAAAAATATCTTGCTGACTCAGCAATGATGCACATTGCATTATGGATTGGGGACAGCATGAACTTAATGTACTTTTGTGATTGAAATTTACCTCTACGCAAAGGAAGGAGCTTGTTCTCCAAGATATCGCGTGCATCCGTACCCTCATCCATCAGGTCCAGTTTAGTGATCACACCAATTGTTCTCACACCTGCTCAGAGACACGCACATACACATGAGCTACTATGTATAGTCACACACAAAAAATAGAACTGAAGACAAATAAGAATACTTCAAAAGAAACATCTTGATTTTTTTTTTAAACATCCCTTGATGTCACTCACCTATCATTAAAACTATAGCACCTACTTTTTACACATTTAATACATCTGGCCATTTAAGACATGTAGTCATTCAGAAGCTAAACACACTAGAAATGACTGATAGGCTTATATGGATTAAACACTGTATTTCACACCTTGAGGGTCCACTTCCTTGGCAATCTTGAGAGCATCAGAGTTGGCAAGGTCTGAGTTGGCAGGAGAGACGGCCAGCAGCAAACAGTTCTCCTTTGTAACAAACTGCATGAGCATTTCCTTGATCTGGAACTCAATATCAGCTGGCTGATCGCCCACCGGCACTTTGGTCACTCCAGGCAAGTCCACCATTCAAAAAAAAAATTTTGTAAATTTTCGTGATCTGACTGACGTTCTCATCACTGACTTTTTCCGTATGTACACAAAATAGGCATACTCTGCAAATAAATCAAAATTTTATTAATGAAATTGCAGGATTATCTGACTTGCTAGCTTGCTGAGGGCAGTCATAGTTCAGTGCTTATGATATTGGGCTATTGATCATGTTGGCCTCTTAAGCAAGACAATAACCATTAAATGTTCAGTTATATTCTGTCTCAATTGTAAGTCACTTTGGATAAAAGCATCAGTCAAATGAGGTAAATCTAAACGGTAAATGCTAGCTGAAACATAGGCCGCTATCAAAATCATTGTGCTGTACACACCGCAATCTCCATGTTAATTTTTGTCACTTTGGTGGAGCGCTTAAAGATTCTATGTAAAACCCTTCCACAAAGGATTTCCTTTCAGAAGAGGTACAAATGCTTTAGAAAGTTAGAACTGTTCACCATTTAAAGATTTTTTGTGAACCTTCCTTTTTGTACAAAATATTTTAAATTGACTCAGAAATGGTTCTGAAAGAGCACAGAAAAATGCATATTTTAACCCTCATCAATGAATCCATTTGATAAAAATGCTAATTAAACCAACCCAGCCATAGAAAAGTCCACCTCTTTCTCCTGGTAAATGGTGCTGCATGACATGGATTTGCATCATCCATTTATTCATCTTCAGCAACCAATTTGTCCTGGTCACGGTCACAGTGGATCCGCAGTCTATCCCTGAAACACTGGGTGTGCGGTGGGAATTCACCCGGAATGGGAGGCCAGTCCATCACAGGGCACATACATTTACAAATTAACAGTGGCAGTTTGCATGAAGAGTTGTTACCTGTTGGACAGTTGATCAGCTGCAACACCAGGGGGCGACGAGTCACGATGCCAGAGCCTCGAGGCAAAAAATCCCTTACAAGAAAAAAAAAAAAAAAGGTCAGTAACTCATTCAAAAGGCAGAAATCGCTAAGTTTGAAAAACTAAAACTATTACTAAATTTAGAATATATAAAAAATAACTAAGTCCATCTAGGGTGGTGGTAGCTCAGTGGTTAAAATGCTGGGCTATTCATCATGAGTCATGAGTTTAAAACCCCACCACTACTGCCACTATTTGGCCCCTGGGCAAGGCCCTTAACCGTCAGCTGTATATCTGAGATAAATGTAAGTCGCTCTGGATAATGGCATCTCCCAAATGCCATGAATTTAATGATCCACTGAGAATGTGATCTATTAACAATGGACAATCTTGAGATTAATAATTGGTAGAACGTTTATTTTTATATTGTTAGTTAGTATACCTGGTCTTATTATACACTTCACCTGATTTTTATTTTTTTATTACATTATATGCATGCACAGGTGGGACAATATTATATGATGTTTCACCTCCCCACCTATCATCATGCAAAAAATGTGAACTTCTTTCATTTGGAAACAGTAGAACGATACATTATGATTTCTCACCATTTCTAACGTGTTATTGTGTATGGTGTATGGTGATGTGTGAGTTTGTAACTGCTAATGAGCAGTTACATGGCAGAGGACCCCTGACTACGCCGATGAGTGTGATGTTGTTGTGTGTAGGTGGTGTGATCCAGACGGCAGGCACAGAAAGATTAAACCTTGTGGTGTACTGTTGTCATACATCCTGAGCATGGCATTCACAGAACTGCAGCAACGCTGTACTATAGACACACTGCAGTGCAGGTCTGAGGCGTGAGCTCCACAGCAAAATATGTTGTATTTTCATACACTTACTGACTCTCTCACAGATATTCACACATCCAGTTTCACAGCACAGCATCTGACATTAGCAGTCATTTTATGAGATTTAGTCAAACATTTGTCTTGCCTTTCACTATAATTATTACTCCTTACTATCATAAGCCACATCACCAGCCTCATACGACCAGGGGTAGTCAATTAAAATATGTAAAGGTCCAGATAATTAGAATTCATTGCAATACAATAGTCTGGAAAAGCAACTAACATTATGGACTGGTGACATTAGTTATCATTTAATGCTTAACCATTAACAAATAGATTATGGCTGCAAATAAGAGAACGCAAACTGATTGGCACTGGTGCTTCCATTACAATTCTTAATAGCATAATTAAAAATTCTGTTTTCATTGTAGTTTTTCCCCCAATTAGCTATTTGTGTGCTATCATGTGGCAGCTACCAACCACGGAGGATGGGGCAAAGCTTCCATATCTTTTCAATTGCTCCCTCCAACCCCCAAAATACAGATTATTTTGCTCTATCCTCTCACACCATCGACAAGACTCAAAGTAATGATCTCCCGGAATGATGTCCTTAGCCGAGCAAGGAGGCGGAGTGCAAAGAGGCAAAACGACATTTGAAGCGGAGTCGGGTGGCAGAGTGATGTCCAAATGTGGCAGCGAGATGGAATGATGCCCATACCAAAGCCAAGAGCAATAACAATGCCCTCTGCAGAGCAACAGCAACTGCTAATCCAATGGGGGAACAAAGCCCAAGGTGAAGCCAGTAAGGGGCTTCCCCAACATTCACTTCCCCAAGCAAAGGGGAAGGCGCAATGTCCTCAGTGGAGCAAGGAGGCAGAGCAACATACTCAGCCAAATAAGTAGGCAGAACAATGTCCTCAGTCAAGCAAGGAGGCAGAGTGACATCTTCAGCAGATCAAGGAGGCAGAGCATTGTTCTTAGAAGAGCAAGGAGGTGGAGCAACATCCTCAGAAAACCTAGGAGCCGGAGGAATGTCCAAAACAGAGCAGGAAGGTAGAGCAACGTCCACAGCAGAACAAGGAGGCGCAGCAACATCCTCAGCGGAGCAACATCCAAAGCAGAGTCGGGCAGTGCGACCTTCTCAGCGGGGCAGGGAGGGTGGGAGATGGTCCCGGCCTGGTTGGGAGCCATCTCCTCCAAACATTTTCTCAGGGAGCACATGGCCTTGAGCCATTCCAACCAAGCACTGATTTATTACATTTGTTTTTGTACATCCAGTATAATTTGATCAGGATCAACCCCATCACTGTCATTGTGAGTCTACAACATTTCCTGCTTCTCGGTTCTAACTCAACTACTGTAATTGAATTCATTTATTACTATAGATATTTCTTCCTGTCAGCTCCAAATCCTCACCAGATTTATTATGGAATTGGATCACTTTAATAATACATGAATTGATCACACTCGCTCAACATAATTCAATCTAGTAATTAGAAACTTGTTTAAATTCAATTTAGTATAAGCAAATTAAATTACATTTTCATGAGAAACTTTTCTTCAATCTAACTGACTACATATTCCATTTTTTCAGTGTACTGTAATTAAAAACTAGGCAGGTTTCAGAAATCTTGCGACATATACACTCAAAAATAACTGAACCAGTTGGCAGATGACTAGTGCTGCAGATTACTGTAGGTTTCACGATCCTCCATGAGTTCCTTTATCCTAATATAATAACACATGAGTTCAGGCCAGATACACACCAAATTTGTACATTTTACTGTATTTAATGTCGAATTTTCTAAAACTTTGAATGGGTACTGAGTGGGTACTGTGATGTACCCTTTTTTTTCCTTTTTTTACACCATATACAATGATATGTAATGCAAATCCTCCCTTACGTCAAGGATTTAGTTCCTATACTGTAGGTGTACACCAGATATAATTTTCTTTTTTATAATTATTCTAGTATTACATTAGCTATTATTTATGGATGAACAGCAGCATGCATTGTGCTGCCAATCAATGGAGATTGGCTGTGACAGGATGACAGGACAGATGATGGTACAGACTCCTCAGTGTCCACAGTGCTCAAAGTCAGAGGAGGACAAGGGACAAAAATCCTTATGCTAAAACTGCCAGGAGAAACTATGAGAGAGAGAGACAGAGAGAGAGACACAAAGAGAAAAGCTCATGTTCACAGTCATTACATAACAGCAGGCAATCATTGTAGGAATATATTTATCTCATAACACTGAAAGAATGTTACATAAATGACGGATGAGGAACACAAATTGTGTACATACACACATGTGCAGCTCAGTTATCCTAGCTCTTGTTTCAGACACAGGTGTTTTGGAGTAAAATTAAATGAAAATGGGACTTGTGTGTTTTTGTGTCACTGAATTATAGCATGTGAAACCTACTGCTGTGGAAAAAGAAACTTGTCACAAATGATTTGTGCTTTTATAAACCATAAATTGCAAGTGTGGTTAATTTACTTAATTTTTTAGCAGGATGTTTGCAAAAAATAATATGAAAAAAAGAAATGGCAAAAGGTGTGTATTTTTTTATTGCTCGAACTATGCTATAATAGGTTGTGTTCACTGCATTTATTTTCCCATTAGGCCTAGCTGCATAGATCTTAGTGTATGTCTCAATCAGCTCCTTAGTTCAGTTGTCAGGGCACTGATCAGGGAGTCGGCCATTTTAAGGTCTGTCTCTGTTCCAAATTATTTCCAATGCAACGGGGGGAAAATCCCACAATGCACCACAAAAACCAGGGAGCATCGATGCGCAGTATGTTAAATGGTAAAATGGCAAATGGTAAACTATGTTCCCTAACTGGAAATGATGTCATGTTTTCTAAAAGCCTCCCAGCTCAAAAAAAAGTGGGGGAAGATAAGTAGCTTGGTTGGTGTAGCTCTCAAATGATTACTTAAGTAAGCGATTTTAAACTTTATTTGGCATTCTATATATGGTTTGTTTGAGTCTAACAACTTTTAAGTGTTTATTTATTCTTATAAAGATCCACCAGCTAGCCTACAATCCTGCTTGAAGCAGCTCCCATGACAAAAATGCATGGGATTAAGCTAACAAATTTATATGACATAAAAAAAACTTAGTGAGTACGTAAGTGTGTCGCTGGAAATTCAGTTATTAGTGTCCCAATGTCTACTGAGCCAGGGACCTTACCAACGCCTGAACTCATGTATTGATTCACGAGCTAAGGAACTGATTGAGACATACCCTTACTCTCTCAACTCGCAGATGGTTTCAACATTAAAAAAAATTAAATAAAATAAAAAACTTTCAAAAAGTGTATAAATAGTTCTTTCACATAAAGTCACCAACGTTTTCTAAACTGACATCAGAGTTACTGTAAATGGCGACCATAGTCACTACTGCATCGTTTACCCTGTTTGTATCACGCAGTCTGTCTGCACTCGTTGAGAGTATGCGTGAGTGAATCTTTGCGCATGCGCAGTATAAGGGTCGCGCACAGAAGCAAGTCGCGCGCTGCCAGCGCACAAAGCCGCCTGTGTCTGTGCAGAGTAAAGAGCACGAGCAGCTGATTACACACATGAAGCGGATGTTTTTAAATGGAGGCCTCTCCTCGCCGTATAATGTGCAGTCTGTAAGGAAAACACAGACCTCCTGCAGTCCGCTAATAGTCGGCGTTTGAAAAGCTGAGCAAAAGCAGTGCAAAGGCATAATTACAATATGCAAGGGGAATATATTTAGCCTATACATTTTTTATTTTAAATTGTGATGATATCATTTGAAATACATACACATGTATTCTGACATGTATTCAGCGTATGTTCTGAATCTCAGTGCTTAGACATGTCATGTATTGCACATAGCCTGTACTTTAGATATAAGGAAAGGTTCATATATATATATATATATATATATATATATATATATATATATATATATATATATATATATATATATATATATATATATATATATTCTTTCAACTGGATAAGACACATGCAAATCTTTTTAATGCATATATAGGCTGCAGTGGGTGTAGGGCTATTGTGTATTTCAGATAAACCCTTCACAGAACTGTCCTTGGTCCTGAAAACACAAGACCTGATTCTCGCTTTGGGGGAAGATTATGTCTACCGTGAACAGACTAGGGACTGTCACGTGACTGCATAATGGTCATCTCCTCCCTTTCATTTTATCTGATAAAACGCTGGTGGCGTCAGATCATGAGTTCATATATTTGGGCGGTAAGAGTCAAACCATAAATCTATCGAAATGACCATCAGACGACACTGTCCAGAGAAAACCCGAGTGAGGACTAACCATACATATATATATATATATATATATTATATATATATATATATATATATATATATATATATATATATATATATATATATATATATATATATATATATATATATATATATATATATATATCATGTTGATGTTGCGTGAACAGGATCATCCAGCCTTTGAGCTCATCACGAATAAGCCTGTTTAAAATTCACAGAGACAACTGGCCTATCGATCTTCCATGTTTAGAAAACACCCCATCAGCAATACCCCCCCCAAACAACATATTGGCACTGGTTCAATTGGCATAATACATTGTTTCGGTTATATGTTAGTGGACAAATATCCTATTTCTAGCCATCACTCTGGCTACATTAGAAAATGAAGAGGCTGTGTGGACATGATTGATGATTCTCATTGAATCTTATGTTATATAATGAACCTGCTTAAACACCAATTAAAGCAAATGCTTGTTATTACAGGAAAATGCTGAAACAATTATATGAAATACTGTATAATGTGAGAGTAAGAGTGTAAGACTGTAAGAGTGTGATTAATTAGCCTATCGTTGATATCTGTATGGACATTTCAGCTGTATACGAAGATGTTACACATCCCTTTTACAGTACTTACTTTCCCACGAAGTTCTCCAGTACGGAGCTTTTCCCTGCGCTCTGACCGCCAACCACAGCGATCTGGGGAAGGTCCAGGTCAGCATTCTGTCCGATCGCCGAAAACGCATCCTGCATTCGGTTAACCAGCGGAATCAAATCCTCCATCCCCCGGTTTCCCATTCTGACTGCTGGCTGAGCTTCTGCTCCACACTGAACGGGAGAAACAGCGCCGATCACTATAGAGCCGCTTTTTACCGGCTCCTTTTAACGCCACCGTGATGTCCAAATCTCCAAATGTCTGGTAGCCTACACAAAAGCTGTCCAGCGTCTCACCTAGATTTTAGTGGACACCTTCACAGACAGGTACATTTTCCATAAGCTCGCTCTTCTCTCTCTCTCTCTCTCTCTCTCTCTCTCTCACACACACACACACACACACACATACATACACACACACACGCACGCACGCACACCAAGAACTGATGTGATGTCAAGGTTGCCAGATTGGGTTTTAAATGTCCTTCACATTTATTGTATAAAAGCTACACCATCTACTATAAACAAAAACGGACCTAACAAAATTGTACCTATTAAAACAAGTTTCAAACCTAATAGTTTTAAAGGTTATTTAGAGAGTGGGACTTTAAAAAAAAAAGGTACAATTTTAATGTTTAAAGTATTTATTTTTGCAAATGTATGATGATGATGATGATGATGATGGTTACAACCACAATTCCGAAAAAGGTTTTATTTTGGTATTACTGAAATTGCATTAGAACAGATTCAGACACTACTATTATTTTGGTATCATTATTTTGGTATTACTGAAATTGCATTAGAACAGATTCAGACACTACTTGGACAAAATGAAGGAACTGCAGTGATATGTGATCCTTCAGGAAGTCAAAGAAGTAAAACTATTAAATGAAATACTTCAATGGAATGCCCTAAGTTTGATTGCGAATGGCCAAGAATTTAAAAGATTTGTGCATCAGTTAACAGTGTTACCAGAAATTATTTGTATTCAAGAGACTTGGCTTCATCCGCAAGTAAATTTGATCATTCCTGGTTACAAGCAAGTTGGTTAGAAAGGATAGAATTGGATCAAATGTGGAACCTTTGTTATAGATGGGCTAGCTTGTAGAGAAATAATATTAGATAGTCAGAGTGAATATGTTGTTGTAGAGGTGCGGACACATGGAGGGCGAATAACGGTTGTCAACTTTTATAATCCATCCAATCAGTTAACATTAGATGAATTGAATATAATAAGAACCAAGGCTGGGGATAATTTGATATGGTGTGGGGATTTTAATGCACTTTGGGGAAGTTTATGCACAGATAGTACTGGAAGGGTTGTAGCAGAGTTTATGGAGGAACAACCTTTAGTATGTTTAAATTACAGGAAGGGAACCAGATTCAATATAAGGGATTCATCAACTTCTTGTCTAGATCTAACAATAGTTCATGGAGCTCTAGCTTTAGAATGTAAGTGGGATGTTCTAGATCACTCAACAATAAGAAGTGATAATTTTCCAATAATATGTACTGTTAGAATGGAATTTTATCAACAAAATAAAACAAAGCAAACTAGATGGAGTTTTGAATAAGCTGACTGGGATAAATTTAACAAGTTCTGCACTGATGGAATGGTGAATTATAGTACTGAAGACGATGTAAACTGTTCTGACAGATTAAATTCAATTATGGTAAATACAGCTGAAGAATCCATACCTAAATAAGAAGGTAAAGTTAGGGAGGTTAAAGATAGAAATAAGGCATACAGAGAGCTCTCAAGGAAAACACTACTGCCTACAACTTTACCATCATATCAGAGGAAACGGGCACAGGAAAGGAAGATAATTAAGCAAGCTAAAAGGAAGCATTGGCATCATTAAAAAAGATGGTTGGAGTTTATAGAACTAAGAATATTCCAGTCTCAGCAGATGAAGGGAAAACAGTAGTGACAGAAGAAGATAAAGCTGAACTGTTAGCCTACACCTTTCAAAAAGCATACAGCACAGATAATCTAGAAGAAGATTATAAGAGAAGGAGGGAAGAAATCCTAAAGCAACATCATGATCTCTCTCTCTTTTTTTTTTTTTTTTTTTTCCTCTCTCTTTTTTTTTATCTATCTATCTATCTATCTATCTATCTATCTATCTATCTATCTATCTATCTATCTATCTATCTATCTATCTTTACTTAGCAAAAAACTAACAGTCAAGCAGCTTTAGATGCCACATTTAAAATGTGTGAACTAAAACGAGTATTAATAAGGGTTAGAAATTCTGGCCCAGGAATACAGGAATATAGAGTTTGCTACACTATGATTAAACGTATGGATGAAGTAATCCTTAAAGCAATATTGGACCTTTTTAATAAAATATGGGTGGAAGGACAACTGCCTTGTGTCGTATTTCCAATTCCCAAACCAGGGAACGATTCGTCAACACCTCAGGGAAATGCTATAAATCCTGTAATATTTGCAACACCTCAGGGAAATGCTATAAATCCTGTAATATTTAACATAATGATCAATATTGTGTATGAAGAAATTCATCCAGGAATTAAAACAGTATTATATGCAGATGATGGAGCAATGTGGAAGAGAGGAAGAAATGTTAAATATATTGTGCATAAAATTCAGGAAGCAATAGAGGTCATAGAGAAATGGTCTGTGGAATGGGGATGCAGATTCTCTATATCCAAAAAAAAAAAAAGGATTGCAGAAAATATTAAACTTTATTTATATAAACAGTCACTAGAAGGGTAAAAAAATGTAAATACTTAGGTCTATTGTTGGACTATAAATTAACATGGAAAGAAGAGAAACCAACAAAGCACTAATATACGTATAGTAGGCCAAGAATGGGGGACAGATCAACAATCAATGATCACCAAATATACTGTGCTCTTATACGAGCAGTTTCAGATTGGATGTATTATATATGGATGTATTATATATGGATCTGCATCAATCATTATGCTTAAGGTTAAATCTTATTCAAGCATGAGCACTGCTTGTATTACAGGTGCAATTTAAATAACTCCAATTTCAGCAATGCAAGTTGAAACAGGAGAGTCCTCATTAGACATAAGACATAAAAAATTATCTTTTGCATACTGGATCAATTTACAACGGCATGAGTCAGATCATCCTACAAAATCAATAATAGAGGGGAGTTGGGAGACAATAAACTTAACAGGAACAGGAAAGTAAAGGAATGGGCTGCAGGAATGCCACTAAATAATATATCATTTTCATCCATGGGTATAATTTCCCCAATACCTCCTTGGTTTGTCAGTCAAATTTGAAAGTGCAAATGCATGAGAATATTCCAAAAGGACAAAATTACATTAATATCTAGAGCAATGCAATAAAATATATCAGAACAGTTTATTATGCATTTCTTCTAATATACATAGATGGCTCAAGAAACCCAGTGATAGGTCATACTGGGTCAGCATTCTATGTTCCAGAATTTAAAATAAGAAAATATGGGAGGATAATGGATGGGCCCTCAGTATACACTGCAGAAATGGTCAGCTCAGATGTAAACATCATGACCTCATTCTATGTTTGAGCCTGCTGTTTTGGATTTATTGATTAAACACTTCTGCAACATGGATTCCAACCCATCTTCCAGTGTGAGTCCATTACATTATTATTATTATTATTATTATTATTATTATTATTATTATTATTATTATTATTATTATTATTATTATTATTGATTCATTAATTCATTCCTATTTACTAAGTGCTTTATCCTGGTCTAGGTTGCGTTAAATTCAAGACCTATCCAGGAAATATTAGGCATAAGGTGGGAAATGGAAGAAATCAATGATCATTCACACCAAGCAGCAATTTAGCATAGCCAATCCATCTACTGCCATGTTTTTGAGAGGTAGAAAGAAACCAGAGAACCCAAAGAAATCTCAATTTTATTATTATTATTATTATTATTATTATTATTATTATTATTATTAGCCGTCCATCCATTTTCCATGCCACTTATCCTACACAGGGTCACGGGGAGCCTGGAACCTATCACAGGGAACTCTGGGCACAAGGCAGGGATACCCTGGATGGGGTGCCAACCCATCTCAAACACACTCAAATGAACAAACAGAGATGCCAATCAGCCTATACTGGACTGGGGAGGAAACCAGAGTATCAGGAGGAACCCCCCCAAAGAGAATGCCCACCCCTAGAGGTGTGAGGCAAATGTGCTAACCACTAAGCCACAGTACCTCCTTTTAAACATGCTTGTAGGTGTGAATGTGTGTTCATGGTGCGTTCATGGTGCTCTGTGATGGTCTGAGGAATTATTTTAGGAAATATGTACTCCAAAATGTCATCATGTAAACAAGTTTAGGTTAACTTTGTGAAAAAGTAAGCATATAACATTCAAACATTTATGTTGTGGTTAAATAACTCACTCTACCTTATCAATTTTAGTCAGCAGCAGTTCTGGCAACCCTGTCGTGTGGGTTTATTTCAGACCACTGGGGGCGACACATGAATCATTTTTTTGGAGAATTGGAGCATGCCTTTTTAAAATAAATAAATAAATAAATAAATAAACAAACTATTTTAAATTGTGCGTTAATGTGCGTTAAATGTTCGTTACCCTACATAAGGTAAACAGGGTACTAGATTAAGACCAATACAAACAGCAAATATGTACAGAGACCTGTCCTGTTTGTACTGTTTTTTATTTTATTTTTTAAATCAAAATTTTAAAATCAAAAGGCGCCATCTAGTGGAGAACATGTAAAACATTTCTGCAGTTATGTGTACTAGAGTTGTAATGATACCAGAAACATATCTTATGATACTATTATACGATACCAGCTGAAGTACCACGATACCAGAAAATATTATGTTAATTCATAATTCGAGTCTAAAAAAATTAACTGAATTTTCCTCTGAATACTTTATTAATGAGAATGAATATCTGGTTGTTGTCAAAACTCAAAACAATCATTCAACTGCCAAACAACTAATTCAGTATGCCACATATTTCATCTATTGTTCCCTAGAGAAATGAAATCATGCAAATGGAAATTGTCTTCAGAGAACTAAGAATGAACACAACATTAGGAGTTAATAACTGAATTTGGAACTTCAATAAAACATCAAAAAATTGGGAATATTTGATTGCGTACTAGCGAACAGGAAACCTTTAAAGATTAATCTAAAGAATTTAGGTTAAATAAAGTGTCACTCATCTTTGTGTATTCTGAAAAAGCAGTGTCATCTTGGAGAAAAAGGTATTAAGTGCCGCACACACACACCATTACTTAAGTTACTACTGTATTGAAGATACTACCGATTAAAAATATAGTGACATTGGCAGTATTTTGAAACTTTAGTATTGTGTATTACTACCGTAGTACGCTAATGTGCTCCCATTCTTGGGCCTGCAGAACCTGTCCTACACATTTGAGTGTTATCCTGCTCCTATTCACCCGATGCAATGAATCAACACATTAAACAAATTCTGATTTGAAGTAGGTGTCATGGAGCAAGGAAAATGTGCAGGAAAACTTAGTGAGAATTCATCAAAATATCTATGCAAAGATTTTATTAGTTTGAGTTTTATTACTCTCTGAGATTTCTTTATTATTCAGATTTTGGATATCTGCTGATCAAATAATATTGATATTTCTGTTTGATCCCTAGTGGCTTTGTAATAGTTAGTTTGTGAATAGTTGTAATAGTACATGATAAAGTGCACAGCATGTAAGGAAGGTATTAAAACTCATCTTGATGGAAATGATCAGGACTCTATCTAGTGGAGATCAGAGATTACATGCTGGAATAAATTAGGGTTGCACGGTTCACCGGTAATACAGTAGTACGGAAATTAATGTTGTATGTGCGGCAGTTAATACTATTTTCGCTAAAATGGCACATCTCACTGCTTTTGCAGAATACACAAAGTGTAGTGACACTTCATTGAACCTAAATTCTTTACTTTAATCTTTAATGAATTCCTTTTGGCTAGTAAGTGAGCAAACATTATGCTAACTGCTCTGTATAATACTAAAATTAACTGTGTTTTGATAGTAAGAGCTAATGTTCCCGGTTTGTTTTATCTTTTTGAGTTAATTTCCAAATTCAGTTATTTATTCCTAATGTTTTTTCATTCTTAGTTCTCTGAGGACAATTACCATTTGCATATTTTTATTGCTCTAAGGAACAACAGATAAAATATGTGGCACAATGAATTAGTTCTTTGCCAATTGTATATATGATTGTTCTTGAGTCTTTCCAATAGCCAGTTATTCATTCTCATGAATAGAATATTCAGAGAGAAAAAAATTCATTATATAGTTTTTAATTTATGAAGCAACACAATATTGGCGTGGTATCGTGATACTTCAGCTGGGATAGTATCGTAAGATATCTGTGTGGTATCGTGACAACCCTAGAATAAACACAGATCTGCAGTTGTTCCTCCGGGTCGCACGGGGGTGCACATGCAGCTTTGTCTTTATATCAACTAGATGAAGAAAACGTTACTGTCCTGGGGGAGTTTGTATTGTCTAATGTCGCGTATAACCGGTAATAAAATACATACATCACCATTATATATATAAACAATATATATATTTTGTGAATGATTTCATTTACAAGTTAGTCCTCAAAGCTTTTTTTTTTAGAATGACAGGATATTTGAATGAGCTGTTAGCTCGTTTTAGAGACACGTTAGCATGCAGATGTAAACACGTTCCTAGATCAGTCTGTAAATAGACTTCAGCGCTGCACGTGACGCCGGGAGATGAAAAGTCTCATGGTCCTACTTCCTGTGCCAACTCTGTGTCTCCAGGTTTGTGCAGCCCGGGGAAAGAAGAAAGCAAAGATGATCCGTGAAAAGGAAAAGCAGCTCCAGCGTTTTCCAGCCGAGTCTCGCGCCTCCATCCCGTCTCTGCTGTCTCTGTCCAGACCTCCACCTTTCCTCCTGCCAGATGTTCACCTGCGCCCAGGAACACGGTACGAACAACCGGCCAGCTGCTTCTTACAGGCAGAAAACCCACACTGCGCGTTCACCTCTTCATCTCACAGCCGCATCAGAGCTATTATTCATCTCATAGCAGTCCAATATCAGGAAATCTGTTTCAAGTGAAAAATGAAAATAAACCTCCCTCAGTGCCAGCACAAGCTGAAACATCTGGACCTCATTTTTAAATGCTCCATGTGCATGTATATACGTTCCTTTTAATTAATAATAGTTAATCATGTCCTCAGGATGATGAGGTTCTGTGATGTTTCAAGTCAAAACTATGACATCGCTGGGGTTTACTTATTTTTACTGCACTGTGGTGTTTGGTTGTTTTATTTGTGCAATACTTGAATAATAATAAAAATTGTTTTAAAAACTCACAGATAAACTTGGTTTTATAAGGTTAAAAAATCTGCCAGCCAATCATCATATAGAATAAATGCTTTGGCCAGTCACTCTTTGTCCAGTTTACGCAGACTTCAGTATGGCGAGCTGAGAAAGCAACTTTGCTGTAGGTGTTCTACATATTGTTCATGAGCGTAAGAGAAACTAGTGTACTGAACAGGTACGCTCCAGGTCTTTCTGTAGATCACATCACACGACATACCTAGCTGAAATTCTGGTGTAACTGGGGACTGAAGGTTTTCTAACAGAATTTCTGCACATTTGTAAGATTTGTTTGTGTGTTTGCATAGAGATATGTATTGTATGATGTAAAGTAGCTAAACATTGTTGAAGGTTTAAAGTTCAACGTGAAGGATAATCTTGTAAAGGAGCAACTTTAGATTTTAAAAAAGTGAAATGTCTTGTGTTTTATTTCTACCTTACGCTTTTAAGGTAAGGATATTCTGCTTAATTTCCAGATTTTAGCAACATTTAGTTACTAGATAAAAGCTGGAAGAGGCTGTTTCACTACTTGCAGAGTGCTGTAATTATGTAAGCAGTATGGCTGAGAGTCAGAGACACAGTCACAAGGAGGGATGAAAAAGAAGCCACGATAAAAGTCCCAGACAGTTCGTATTACTGTGCCACATTTCATTATCGTTAAATTATTGTGATTTGTAAAATTTTACTTGCTGTAAATGCTGTCCACACACACACACACATCATGGTGCAGCTTGCAACGTTGTTCTCTAACTGAACGAAATGATTTTTATTGCTATAAAAAAAAACAAAATAGACAGTGGGGGCGGTGCCACGGGCGGCAAGTGATGTAATCGGTGTGCGGCCGAACACAAATATGACCCCTGTTTAAATGATTTCAGTGTGTGTAGCAGTACTTTTTGTACATTTTCAGCACATTTTAACAATACCGTTATAATTCTGATAAGCGTGATAGTTTTGGTCTCCGATAATCGTGATATGAAATTTGCAAACCGTTACATCTCTAGTCACAAGCAGTATTAAAAAAAAAAGTAATATTGGTTTATAAAGGAACACGTTTTGCTCCAAATCATGGAACTGGTAAGAACCCCAGGTATAATATTGAAGATGATTCACCACTAGAGATTTCAACATGAGCTGGTTGACGTTTATCAGTTGATTAGATGTTTTGAAGTTGTTTTCACTCGTGTTTCAGGCCTTCAAAACTTTTACTGCTGATTCACAGAATGCCAAGCAGAGGACCCCCCGGAGGACATTCGTTTCCATCTGCACAGACTGTTAGGCCTGCCGTTTCACAGGGCCTCCTCGGTCCCTACCCACTGCTGCAGCACACCGTGCCCATGCCCCGACGACCAGGTAAAAGCATTACCTCCGTTTTGTTTTTGAACACCTTGCTTCTGTTCACTGAGTCATTTCCGATCGTGTAATTCCTAATGTCTTTCACTTTGTGCACTGTTGAAGAGATGCAACCGTGTCATGGGAAGCCACTACACCCACCTTATTTGTCTTCAGGAGGCGGCCGGTCTCTTCTCGGCGCCCCTCCCGTCGGTGTTCCACTGAGGACCCCACGTATGGCTTTTATATCTGAACATCACCATGAGTCACGTGGACCTTTCACGAATAAGGTGACAGGTTCTCATCTGCACATTGCTCGAGTTATTTTCCGAACCTAAAACTTAAAACCTCAAACCTAGATTGAACGGGACATAACAAGATCGTACTATTCATATGTCATTTAGGTATTTTCAGGATGATTAGAACCATTTTTAAGGATTGTTATGGATGCTTTGCGTGAATGTTTTATATTTCAGAATGGCTCTATGCACAATCTCCAGAGAAAGAGGCAAAACGGCCATGTTGCAGCAGAGAAAAGTACTGGGCAGATGAGCAAATGTAGAATAGATGTAAAAACGTCAAAAGAGGGTGAGTTCGTTTGTCTAGCAAAGTAGCACGTTCAGATATGATTGCATATGATGGTTTTGAAACATGTTTATTCAGTCTTGTGTTGATGCAGGAAAGAAACTGGAAGCATCTGCTGAAAGTCAGGCCGCATCCTCTGAGCAAACAGAGCCTACTGGGAAAAAGCAGAAGATTCATGGGTAATCATAAATAAGTAATAATTAAAGAATGGCACTAAATCAAGACTTTAAATATGATCAGCTGCTATTATGTGTTTCACTAAACTGAATTCCCACGTTCTGAATTACACAGCACTAATGAATTGGTTGAAGAGTGTGAAGGTGGAGATGCAGAGCAAAAACCAGCAGATTCGTCAACTGTCCATGAGGAGGAAGGTTAGTTGGCCATATTAAATCCTGACTAGTCTATTGTAATGGGCATCATTCACATCAGTGTCGCACACACTTGATAAATGTTACATCTCACTTAGAAACCCCCACTTGCACCTGCTCATTCACACTCTCACATTCTCTATTGAGCCAATCATGTGGAGTGTAATGCATGAAATCATGCAGATATAGGCAAAGAAATTCACTTCATGTTCTCATCAGAATGGAGAAAAAATGTGATGTCGGTGACTTTCACTATGGCTTTCACTGTGGTTGTTGGTGGGCTGGTTTGAGTGTTTCAGAAACTGTTGATCTCCTGGGATTTTCACAACAGTCTATAGAGTTTACACAGAGTGGTACAAAAACATCCACTGAGTGGCAGTTCTGCAGAATATAGATAATCCTACATTTGGATTTGTAATTGTTTTGTGTTGTGCTACACTGTAGAGTTAAAACAGCTGCTAGTATTTGATAGCCTTTGTGTTATAGAAACATCTATTTTTAATATTGGCTTAGTGGTTAGCATGTTTGCCTCGCACCTTCAGGGTTGGGGGTTCAATTCCAGCCTTCGCCCTGCATGCGCGGAGCTTCTTAAGGATTCATTCTAAACTCCTCCTTTCAGAGAGCATACTCTCCTCTGATTGGTCAGATGTCCCAGTTTGGTGTGAATGGTTTACCGCTGCCAGCGTGTGTCGAAAAGGAAACACCCACAACCATAAGTTTCAAGTCCATCTGCTTTAGCTCCATCTGAAAAAAAAGAGTTTGTTTTAACTATATGAATTAACACTATGAATAATGTGGCTGATATAAGGCTGATTTAAACAAAATGAAGTGCGAGTGATATCTTCTTATGAAGTAATGTTCGATAAAACACGACTTTCTGTGAGATCTCATACCTGTGAAATCGTTACTATGGACAGGTGTGCGGTCCCACGGTCTGGCCGAATCTTCTAGTGTGTGCGTTCGGAGGATGTTACAAATCGGTTAAAACTGTCCTTATGTCTGTGCTTTCCCACAGTTTTAAAATCAGTTAAGATAATAAATAAATAAATAAATAAATAATCATCTAGTGTGTCCTTGGCCTAAGCGACAAAACTGTAGGTAATATTTGGCCCATGGCTGATTAGGAGAGGTATTTCAATAACGTGAGTTAGCCAGTTAGCAGAGGCCTACCGCCAATGGGTTTAACAGCATTCACGTACACATCAGTAGTTTGAGATCGACAGTGGTACATCAGAAGATCAACCCGAACCACCATCACAAGTACGACGAGAACAAGACGTTTCTTAGTGGTAAGTTTATATGTAGTTTGGCAATAACATGAGTTAGCTGGTTAGCAGAGGCTAACATCTGTGCCCTGGCTGTACACATATACAACACAAAACAACGCATTTAGAAAAACATTCTGTAGAAAATGTATACATAAATAATTAATCATACTTACAGGTTGTGATCGAGAGCGAAAGATTGTCCAAATAAAGTGGCTGGCGGCAACAACAGTAATCAAACTCTTTCAGCGCAACTACAACTGTAGTGTTTGAGGGCGTGTCAAAGCTGTTCGCATGCAGCCGATAAAGAACAGACCCGGGGTTTTTTGTTACAAACCTACGTAGGTTAGTACAGGAAGCAAGTCTGGAATCATTAACCACTCGTTTCAGCTGTACAGAACCGGTTCCTTCTTTTGGGTGTTTGGGGGAACTCTGTTCGTAGTGCACTTTGATTTTTGAAACTTTGCAGACTTTTACATTCACAAACAGTTTTATAACACACTACATGAAATGTAATATTTGAAAAACCATAATAGGTCACTTTAAATTGGCCTGTTTGTGCCTGCTTTAGGCTACATGCATGCTTATGCAGAGGAGGAATGCCCATCTGCTGAAGCTGACAAGGAAGTGGAGCAGAGCAGGACAGCAGAGGTATAACCAATCAACAGAAATTATACTCGTCTGTACCATCTCATTCATATGTTCATCAGTCTCCACAGCTTAGAATGTTCTTATATATATAAAAATTAGTGTATTGGCTTACAGGTGCTGGGTGTAGGCACATCTCTTAAGGTGACCATTCAGCGCAGCAGCGAGAGTCGAGCCTTCAGCACTGGGTCAGAGGAGGCAGCAGCTGCTGCAGGCCTGGGCATGGACAAAGACATGAACATGACTGCGAACAAATTCTGCTGCTATATCTGCAATGTCACTTCTCCTGACCAACATGTAAGATTATGTCCTGTTAAAGAAACGTGGGTTGGAGCAATTTTCCTAAACATCCTGCATTGTATTAGTTACCATAGATGTACAGCACAGGTATTTTGTAAGTCTGATGCACTGATATGTTGGTTTGCTGCAGGACTTTCAGACTCACATGATCAGCTTGGAACACCAGCAGAAGATGATGGAGATTCAGCACCTGAGTAACACCTGCCTGGCAACACTGCTACCCAAAATGCACCAATCACTACAGGGCAAATGCAAGCAAGTACAGATATTACACACCTCTACAACAGTACCCTTAATTACTTCTAACCAAGGGTACATTAATTTAATTGGAACTTTCATATATTCTAGATTCATTACACATAAAGTGAAATATTTCAAGCCTTTTTGGTTTTAATCTTGATGATTATGGCTTACAGCTCATGGAAATCAAAAATCCAGTATCTCAAAATATTAGAATAAAGAATTTATAATACAGAAATTAAATTAAAAAAAATTACAGGAAAAAAGTAACTTTTCCACGATATTCAAATTTTTTGAGATGCACTTGTACATGGATCTTAGAAAATCCTGAGAAACCTAATACCCTGAGAAAACCTGCAGTGTCCGGTGCCCTGGCTCCAGACAGCTGCTGGTAGCCTCTGCTAATCCCAGAGCCCTTAGCTCAGCTAGAATCCTCTGACAAACCAATTCACTAATTTGATCTAACATCTCAAGCTATTAGCTGAAGATGAGCAGAAAGAGCCTGTTGAATATGGTTTGAGGATAAATTCCACGATTACGGATGTGACATCACAAGAACATAGTGGGTTTAAGAGACTATACATATAAGCAAGTAGGAGTTAAGTTTAAACTAAAAGTAAGCATTTTTTTTTGCAGTTTTTTAATAATAAGGTTGACTTTCCATTGAAATACCACAAACCATTTCATTAAGAATCGTGTTTATTACTTATTGTAGAGAAAAGATTAGATCTTTTCACTGTTTGTTAATCCAGTTAGTGCGCATTTAAGTTGAGTGTTGTGAAAGGTTTGCAGGATGAATTTAGAGCCTGCTATGGTTGTATTTATGTGATGTGTTACAGAGGACTGCAGCGCTGGTGTGCAATCTGCCAGTGTCACTTTACTGGTGATCTTATCGAACACAGAAGAACCAAGAAGCACAAGGTATGAACAAACATGGGTAGAGCACAAAATGGTTCATTTCTGTAAAGCTGCTCTGTGGTAGTGGTCACTCAGTGGTCAAGATGTTGGACTGCTGATCGGAAGGTCGCGAGCTCAAATCTCAACACTGTCAAACTTCCACTTCTGGGCCCTTAACATGATTGCTCAGTTGTATAAACGATTGCTCAGGCCCTTAACACAATTGCTCAGTTGTATAAATGTAAGTCGCTCTGGATAAGGGCGTCTGCCAAATGCTATAAATGTAAATATGTAAATGATGTTCCCATGTTGATGACAGATGGCAAAGGTCTCTTCCAGACCATTCTGCACAGTGTGTGAGCGACACTTCAGAACTCCTCGCAAGTTTGTGGAGCACATGAAGTCCCCAGAGCACAAACAACGGGTTGAGGAGGTGTGTACACTTGAGTGCAAAAATTTCAGGGGGAAAAAAGGAACATTTTCCTTATTTTACAAAACATCTCCAATAAATGAAATGTGGTTGCATTCTGCAGCAAGACGCCATTTCAAACCACGAGGTAAAATTTTCAGAAAAATCATTGGGAGAGGTCAAAAATTAAGAAGTTTTGCCTTGACTGTCTCAATTTCCAGATCTGGGTCAGGATGTAGGTTGATGCAACTTCGTGCTTAAGACTTGCTCTTGAGACTCAGGAAGGCATACATACAGTTATCTCACTGTTATTATACTGACAAACCATTTCTGTGACAGAAGGATCATCTATAAATGTTTTTTGCAGTTTCAAAACGAATAGGTCAGTTGCTGTGTCTGAATCAGAGTATAATGAAAGTAAAGTAACATGAAGCTGAAGGGCATGTAGGAGGGGATGGGGCTACTTATTTAATTGTAAACCTCTTATCCTCTTACTCACAGAAATAAGTTGACAGGAAAAGGTAAACAACTGTTTGGCAGGTGGGCGAGGTATCACTCAGATCAACTGAACATGATAAAATAATAATATAACTAATTAGTTTCAAATATTTTTGTGCACCATATTGAGCACGTATTTTCTCTGTCCTTTGGCTCAGTTTGGTCCTCCCAAAATACACAGCGTGTTTCATTCACTTCTTGCAATTTCGGGCTTGAATCTCTTTCTCACAGCAGTTGAGTTCCCTTAAATGCAGATCGAGACCTCATTCAGGCAGTCCTGGAGCAGTTATTTTGGTCCACACATGAGTGTGATTGCTGTGTTCTCACCTGCTTGAGAGACCACACAGAGGAGATAAACGAATCAGTTTTCCATATAGTGCTGCGTAGATAAAGACACCCTTACGTTTCTTTGTCTTCTTTATTTTGTCTTCACTGAACTGCATTGGTGTTTGACTTCATTCGAGGTGTTTCTCAGCTCTGTTGTGATAATAAAATCAGTGATATGATTAGCCTGCATATTTAAATAACCTGTTCTTCATTGCTCTGTTTTTCTCCAGCTAAAAGAAGATGGAGGGCCTGAAGTCATGGAGGAACTCATAACATTAGACGCCATAGGTTGCTTTGAAGATGAAGATGACTATGAGGAAGACGAAAGCGAAGAAAATAATGAACACATGGTGTCCGAACAGGTCAGTGTCCTCTTTGATTTGATTTGATTAATTTGGTTTGTTTTATAGTCCATGACCTTCTGCTTTTCTCCCTAACAGGTTAATCCAGCAGAGATTAATGATGAAGTGTATGATGCAGACACACAATATGGTGAGCACAGAATCTAGAAAGACCCGCCATGAGTTGGGGTTAAAAATATGTATGAAAAGAGACATAAATTTTTTATTTCTTCTTTCACAGGCACCGGTTTTGTAGTCCCTGTAGCAGGCTTCCTCTGTAAACTCTGCCATAAGTTCTACCACTTTGAGTCCCGAGCTCGGGAGACACACTGCAAGTCTCTCACTCACTACCAGAACTTACAGGTATTGAAGGCTTCAAAAACGTTTAACCGCATATTAACCATAAATATACATATTGGAGAACTAGATGGCTGATAAAATCCTTTTATACGTATTGACATGAAACCACTTTACTGCCATACCAGCCCTTCCTTTCTGTGCAGCGGTTATCTAAAGCACTATTTGGCTGGGATTTGTTTTAAATGGACAGGAAGGGTTATTGCATCTACTGCAGGTGGTGCGTGATTATTTTATTTCGGCCCAGGTAAAAAAAATGTATCTCCCTTCTTCACTAAGAATATTCCAGCTGGCCCACTATGTTTCGATTAACTCATAGGTGGACATTTTCAGTTTTGCAGCCTTTTTTTTTTTTTTTTTTAAATCTACGATTTTGACCTTTCTTACTCTTATTTGTTCAGTGTTGTCCACAGACTGGGGTTAGGGGGTCACCAGGGGGAGGGGGGTTGGGGTTGATTGTCATAAACTGTAGGGTACACTCCCATAAGCTGATTCGATTGGGCATTAATAATGATAGCCACAGTCAGTATAAAAACTCATTTTATATGCACATCACAATATCTTGATTGTAGTGTTTTATAAATAAATTGATGATTCAGCATATCATCGTGTGTGGCACAGCGTCTTGGCTCACAAGAAGAGGTGTTAGAAACTCTCCTGTCCTGCATCAAGAGTACCAGGGAAAGGATAAAATATAAACAAACTCCCAAAAATGCAGATGCAACATAGCAGGATGAAACACTTTTTCCTGCAACACCCAGTGGCAATAGTTTTATTTATTTATTTATTTATTTATTTTGTATTATTATTAACATATTATTAACTTACATAATTGATCTTGGTTTCATTTTTTACATCACAAAAACCTTCAATTTTAACGGGTATGTAGACATTTCATATCCACTGTATCTTTAAGGTTCTGCTTTATACTGTATGTTGTCTTTAGTTTTCTGAGCTTTCTAAAAGTAACATCTGATATCAAATGTGATATTTACAGAAGTACAAGGCTCTGCTGAACCTACCTCAGAAGGATGATGAGAAAACAACCAGTTACTTGGGTAAGGTTCCGAATATTGAGAACAGCAGTGCATGCACTGTGGAGATGAAGGACAGACATGAAGAAGAGGAGATCTCTGAAAACCATTACACAGCCAGCTGCTGCCCACACGAAGAAGCAACACTCAAAATCCCCCCACAAATGTCCAACCTCAAAACCATTGCCTGAGTTCTCGGTCACACAAAACCCGAATAATAAATCCTAGAGCATCTTACTGCTGAAGAACATCTCTGATTGTGGTTCTTCAGGACAGAAAAAGAAACCTCTTAGTAAGTCTACGGAAATGTCGATGTCCCAATGATGTGCATATGACCGAGTCAGTGCTTTGGTTTTATCAAACCACGTCTTTCTTTATCATATGCAACTTCTGGTGCTCTGACCATGTACATTGCAGTGCAAAAGTAATTGGACTGGGACCCCCCCATTTGATTTTTTTTTAAATATACATTTAATTTTATTATAATACTTACAAGTATTAAAAAATAATAATAATAATAAATAATAGTATTAAAAATACAAGATTATTGCTGGATAGTACATACAGGAACATCAATTTATCAGTTTACCTCAGCACTATTAAAATTTTTATCCTGTGTGCTATAGTACTGAGCCAAAATAAATATCCCTGTCTCAGATCCTTGGGTCATCCTGGTGGGCTACGCATTATAACTCAATACTTGCTTTGTTTTGTTATTATAGCCTTTTTTGTTTTTAAGTTGGCTACTTTTGAAACCTTTTGAGAATTATTTTGTTATTTATTTATATCAATAACTTTGTTTTTATTTTTAATTAAAGAACATCTTTTGTGCAACTGTCAAGTATGATGAAAAGGCTCAAACTACATCCTCTGTTCTGTGTCCACTTCTCTAGTGAATTAGCTGAAATTCATCGGTCCTTCGTGTTATTGTCAGATTTATTAACATTCTTCTCATAGAGTTATCATCTATGAACATCTATGTAACATTAGTTCACTCTTTAAACTACTACGGCGACTGATCAGATATGTGGTAAGCCGTGGGGAAATCTAACTTTGCTTTGAAGTAAAAACTTAATTTACTAGCCCAAGGATTTTAATGACAATCACTATTTTTTTCTCTACTATTTGAAAATAATGTTATGCAGTATTTTTTCTCTTTTTTTACCGTTTTGGTAAAAGTTGTTTCCCCTGTGGTTCTGCAGTGGTTTTGTATGATTACAGATATTGTCGATTATAGAATAGCTATTAGAATATACCACTGCTATCTAATGGTTTCTACTACAAATACCATTGCAAGCCATCAGCTAACCGTTGATTACCGTTTGCAATTACCGTTATTGGTCCTTAATGGTATCCATTAGACATGACATTCCACCAATAGAAGGCAACAAATTACCAGTAGAGACCCATCGGGACCATTACGGTTTCCATTAAAACCAATTCAATTCCCATTATAACCATTAAAACCATTACAAATTGTCTGGGGGGTGTAATTTTTTTGTTTATTTTATTCCAAGAAAGATGATGGCATTATTCTCCTCTACATATCAGTGATCAGTGAGCTTATTTACCCGGAAGAGGGAAGACAGCTCTTTCCTCTAAGACTGTTACACTGCTCGGACACTAGATTTTTGTAGGTTTTGTGCATGTTTTAAGCTAATTATTTTAAATTTGCACATAGGTTGTTGTGAAGGACACTTTATCCATGTTTAAAATGTCTTTTAAATACATAAATGATTACGTAATATCAGTAATAGACAAATTATATTCCAATCGTGGAATCACCCTAGTAAAACCATACAGCCAGTAGTAATGCCGATGGAGGGTTTTAACCGCACATCTGGCAACCATGCGAGCACTGAGGAAGTGGGATAGGGTGAGGCTTTTCCTCGGCGACGTGATACGTATAATTACAAATGGGGTAATATTAATACTGACACAAGACAAATAAGCAGTAAAGTTTAAGTTAAAATGTTTTTAAACGAATATATGCACACTAATAATTTTCTACCGTTTGTTGTTTGTTCCAACTATATCCTCCGCGGCGATAGGTGGCGCTGCATCAGCCCGGGTTGCCATGCCTTGGTGTAAAATCCATCCCTGGCAGCGGTGTGTTATGTCTCAACACACTGACAATCCTGCATTATGTCTGTATGGGTCGTTAGGTGGTGTGTTTCATTCATTCCCTTCCAAAACTTAACACCCTTTCCTTCCATTACTTGGAATTTTGAAGGTCAGAATAATAGTACACATAAAATCTCTAATTAGTACACTAATTCTACATATTCCATTAACCGTTACAGCAGTGTGCTTAGGGTGAATTCAGGATTTATAATGTTGGGACATAAGGTAAACTGAAAATTTTACTTAGCAGTATTTATTTTATGGCCTGATAAAATTCACGTTACTTCCAATTGCAGTGGAACCGCTTGATAGAAATAACGAGAAGAATAATGACAAAAATCACTACAAATAATATTATGGGACATCAAAAAGAACTCCAGAGTAACATCTAAGTGCCACCTTCAGGCAAACAAGGAACAAAAACGGTGGACATGGCAGGATAGCAAGGAGGAATCCACTCTCTCCAAAAAGAACACTTCTGCTAACTAAACTAAAGTTTGCTCAAGACTTTGTCTATAAACCAGAAGCTTATTGGGAAAGCGTTCAGTGGTTAGATTAATAATAATATATATATTTAAAAAATCATTGAATTTCAACACGAGAACCTCATACCAACTGTAAAGCATGGAGGTGGCAGCATCATGGTTTGTGGCAGCTTTGCTGCCCCAGGTACAGGACGGCTTGTCATTATTGATGTTCCTATGAATTCTGGATTGTTCCAGCACATTTTACATGAATGTCAGGGTATCTGCCTGTGAACCAAATCTTAACCGTAAGTTAAGATGCAGCAAGACAATGACCCTAAGTACAGAAGTAAGTATAGAAAGAAATGGTTGGAGCAGGAATAATTTACCAATTTTGGAATAGCCCAGTCAAGCCACCCAACTCGATTTGTAATGCAAACGTGCCACCATGTCCCCACCGTGTTTACAATTACTCAACAAATGCAACCGCCAAACCGCAAGGGGGAAAGACGCTGCGGCAACTACTCAAACTACTACCATGCATTCCAAATGTAGATCTGGCAACCCCGTCTGGCTGCGTTGGTCCACGTGGCATGCAGGGCCAGTTGTAGCCTACAGGGGGCGACATCAGCCACAGTATCGGGCATTATGGGGCGGCAATGCGTTTCATGCACACCGATAACGAGACGTCTCGTTTAGAAAACCTGTAACATCTGCAGGAGACACCGATTTTAGCCGACATTTGACCAGACAGCGATCTCGTTCCACAGTCTGCGGTAAAGACAGCGGTGTGAGATGGTCCAGAACAGTTTGATGAGCAGCGCGGAGGACGTGGCGGATCAGGTAAGAGATAAGACCCGAGACGGCCTGTCCTGATGGAGAGAAAAACGACCGACAGCCTGCAAGTGCACTCTTCTCGTTCCATTTTCTCGCGATCTCTCCCCCAGACGCCGCTCCTCCGACCCGTATGGGAGTTCATGCCTGAAGTGAAGTTAGGGTTAGTTCATGTGGAATAAGCACAGAAGTAAAAGCGCCGTTTAAGGAAATAGTTCCAGGACCGTGCAGTGAGTGCAGTATAACGGTAACTGAAACAGCATGCTGGGTGAAAGATCACTGTCCTTTAGGGCATAACATTTCCTCCACATTTGGTTAAGAAAGTAAATACGTCCAAACAAACAGTGATTAAAAATCATAAATGATCCGCTATATTAAGGAGCCAAAGCATACAATGTCCCTGAGACTCTATTATTGAAGTCTATTCTTGATTTCTTCATTGAAGTCTATTCTTGATTTCTTCATTGAAGTCTATTCTCGATGTGTGTGTACCTGCAGGTGATGGTGCTCAGTGTGTTCCCACCACAGCTTGAGTAATCACAAACCTGTTGTTACAAATGTTACTTGACATCAGATAGTGAGCTTAAACACTAAAATTAAATGGCACAAATGACACCACAGTGGATTATTATTATTATTATTTTATTTTTTTTTTTTTACCTGCTTTTTATTATGTTTGTACGCCTGGTTTCGTCTTTGTTCTAGCACTGAAATGAGCTGTTACACAGTGGGAAGTGATGCACTCATTGTGTGCACTGTATCAGTGTAGTTTGTCTGTCACTTCAGAACCCGTGTGTGTTTTCCCCCGAAGGACGAGGCCAGTACACGCCGTTTTTAATACAATCCACTGAAGGTCATCAGCTCGTTGCCAGTACAGTAGCTATAATAATTGATATCAGGTGGTTTTTATGTCAGTAGAGAATATGCACACGCTCCCTTAACCTGTGCTCTGCTGTTACATCTCAACAGCTGTACCATGTTTCCAGGTGATTCATTAAACGCTCCCATGGACCTGACTGCTAATGCTCTTGTTGACCGAGTCCTACAGATCTCTTCTCATTCATGTGTGCTTGGGTGTTACGTGTTGATTGCTGATTGGTTGCTTTCACTTCCTGCCTCTGATGTGAGGCCTGCAGGGGTGGGGCTTAGCAGAGAGCCTGGTGGCATAGACACTTTCACAAGACAGTACAGAGAACAATTTCATAATGAGCGCCTTTGCCAACAAATCCTAGTGTTTTTCGTGCGAGTCATGAAGGAGTCATGAAGGGCCGTGACGTCTCTAAGGTCTTGTCTGTAATTTGATGCATGCAAAGGGATGGTTTCCTAGAGTGGGTTTTCACCCTCTGTGCCTCTGTTTGTTTTTGTTTGTTTTATCACTGTGTGGTTTGGTTCTTTTTTGCATATGTGCAGCATGGATCTCTTTGTATGAGGATTGTTCTGGCCTAAGACCTAGATGTAGTGTTTTAGGAGTATTTTTGTAGTATAATCTGCCCCATATGTGATGATTCACCTTGTCTGTCCTATTATCACTGAACCATGGGCATTTTGTCTTTATTAAGCCCTGCAGAGTTCTACTGCACACTCCGCTATAATTAGAGAAGCTTTAAATCTCCTGGTTTCAATATCTACCGTATCTGACAGTCATAATACAGATGTTGCAATTGATTTCTGGATCGTGTCGGACATATCGGCTCTGCTTTCAACAGCTGGTGAACGGGGTGAAATGTGAATTTGTTTTAAAGTTACTGCTAATTTATTTGATGGGAGATGCATGATCGTGGGTTCCACCTCCTATCTTCATGAAATCTGTACTAGATGCCAAAAATAAATGTCCTCGATTTGACATTGCCGGCTTACATTTCAGACATGCATTTAGAGCACATAGGGATGATGACAATCAGAAACACATTTCTCAAACACATTTCTCAAACACATTTCGCAAAGGCATTTTTTTCTTTCTCCTCCCCTCAGCTAAACAGTGTTCAAATCGCATCAGAGACAAGCCTGGACACATAAGTCAGGTGATTGACTGGGTCATTCTAACGCCTTGATTTTTTTTCTCTGAAACCAATTGAGAGTTTCCTTTGTTGTATGTTTTGGATCGTTGTCCTGCTGGAAGTCCACCCACGTCTCATCTTCATCATCCTGGTGGATGGCAGCAGATTCTTCTCAAGAATCTTCCAGTAAAGGGCTCCATTCATCATTCCTTCAATTTTATGTAGTCTTCCAGTACCATGTGATGAAAAACAGCCCCACACCATGATGTTTCCATCTCCAAACTTCACTGTTGGTGTAGTGTTTTTAGGGTGATGTGCAGTGCCATTTCTTCTCCAAACATGGAGTGTAGTATGACAGCCAAAAAAAAATAATTTTGCTCTCATCTGACCAGACTACACTCTCCCAGTATTTCAGAGGCTTGCCCAAATGAGTTGTAGCAAACTTTAAATGAGCTTCGACATGCCCTTTCTTTAGTAATGTAGTCTTGCAGGGCGAGTGTGACTAGTGGAGTGTATTGCCTATTGTTTTCTCTGTGACGATGGTACCTGCTGACTCCAAGTGTCTCGGCTACTCTTCTGACTGTTTTTCTAACTCCCTGGTCAGAAATCTTGCGAGGAGCTCCTGTGCGTGGCCGGTTGATGATGGAGTGATGTTGCTTCCACTCGTGGAAAATGGCCCCAATGGTGCTCATTGGAGGATTCAGAAGTTTTTTAATGCGTCTGTATCCGATTTCATCAATATGTTTTGCGGCAATAATGTTGTGAAGGTCTTGGGAGAGCTCTTTGCTTTTACCCATCACGAGATGCTTCTTTTGTGACACATTGATAACGAAAAAGCCTTTTTATAGACCATCAATTTACTAACCCAGCTGATATTAATTTACACAGATAGGGGGTATAATTACTTACAGATTTCAGCTGGTACCTTACCTTGCCTTGGAGAACTGCTTTTTCTTAGCGTGTTCAATACTTTTTTCCTATGTCATTCCACTTTATTGCACATAACTTTATTTATGGACTTTAATGTTGTGAATTCTTTATATTTCCGGATATCGTGAGTTAATACTGATGTCTGGTGAAAATTTCCTGTGAATAGCCTTATTGTGTATATATATTTACTGAAAAAAAATAAAAATGTTGACGTGTTCAATACTTATTTCCCCCCACCGTATCGTGTGCATGAGTCAGGGCACTGGTAAGGAGCCTGTCTCACTACACATTGGGACGGTGATGACTCAATTTCCGGTGACATGACTACGTACTCGCATTGTAAAACGTCACTAACGTCTCTTTTATCTAAATTGAAAATGTCATTATTGCACCGTGATATGTTTACCACATCACCTAACCTTAGTCAGTTAGGTGATGTGTACTTCCCTTCTGAGCTGGTGTATTAGAGTAGGGAAAACTCTTAAATGTGCAGGTGATCCTCCAGGACCAGGGATGGGGTCCTCTGTTATAATATGCTGTTTACCGTTTATAAACTTATTCTGCGTCTTAAAGATGTTGATGCACAGTCACAGTGCAGAGATTTGAATGTGTTCTTTCTGTGTTATCTGCTTCAGTTCCTGCGAGTGACGAAGCAGTACCTTCCCCATGTAGCGCGATTGTGTCTGATCAGCACCTTCCTAGAAGATGGTATCAGGATGTGGTTCCAGTGGAGTGAGCAGAAAGAATACATTGAGAGCTCGTGGGGATGTGGCTACTTCGTTGCATCACTCTTCGTCTTAATAAACTTACTGGGCCAGCTGGGTAAGGTAGCAGCTTGACTGTACTGGGAAGGGCTGTACTGTCAATTAAGCCTAAGACAGTTACCAAGTTATGTTTTAATTTAGTAAATACTTATAACTTTGTATTATGGTATAAGATGATATTTAATTAGTGTATAAAACTATAGCACAGGATAATCACTTGGGCCAAAATATTGTGTGTCTGGGCTATACGTTTTTTATTCTCAGTTGCCCAAAGGACAAGTAGGCTAGTCATTAGTGATTGTTTTGCACTTGTATAGCGTTTTTATCCAAAGCGCTTTACACTGTGTCTCATTCTCACACACACACACACACACACAAACACACACACACTCACTCACACCAATGGTTGCAGAGCTGCCATGCAAGGCACTAACTTGTCATCGGGAGCAACACTTGGGGTTCAGTGTCTTACCCAAGGACACTTCGGGATATGTAGTCACGTGGGCCAGGAATCGAACCGCCAATCCTACAATTAGTGGACAACCCGCTCCACCACCTGATCCACAGCCGGCAGTAATGATTGTTTTATCACTTGGTCAACAAACAGAGGAAAAAACCTGGGAAATCTGGGAAACTTTTTTTTTTTTAAATACGGTGACTGTTACAAAGCGCTGAGATTCATTCCATAAATGTTAAATACATGTCTCGTAACAAATAAACTTTACCGCATCAACAATTATACACTCTTTCTTTGTTAAACAACATATTTTTTAAAGTCCGTAGATTATGTGCCGTGTCCGCCATACAAGTGACTGTGTATGAGTTGTTACTATAGAAACAACAATGTAATATAATATTTTGCATACTGTGAGGATGTATATGTTCTGCTAAAAAATGTAAATCGGTAATGAACATTTGGTTTATTCAGTCTATATTTAGGAGGATATTCTTTAAAAACTGTGAGCATTAGTTCACAGCCCCCCTTTACTATTGTCAGTCAGGGCAGGAGTGGACAAAAACCTTTTATTAGCTAGCCCACTGGGGAAGTAAAAGATTCAGTGTACTGCACTGTCTCATGTTTTGACCGAAAGTGAAACCGACTAAGCTAAAAAGTGGAAAGTAATGATATAATAACGAGTAGCAAGCTAGTTTTCTAGCCATTCACTATTATATTGTCTATATTTTCTATATCTACAAGTATATGATATGATGTGATTTTATGGAACTGGTCACCAAGCAGCTTTACATAAATTTTGAAGTATATTGTAGGCACAAGTAAGTAGTAGGGAGATTAAGAGAACATGTGCTTTCAGTAGTAAAATGAATAAAAGTAAAATCTTTTGAATACTGTTTTTAAAAAGGTTACTAAATTAAGTAGGCTTTCTTCATTTTTTTTTTTTTGACTTAATATAGCTTTAATGATGACTGATTTCCTTATCACTATTTAATTAAAGCAGCGAACTGTTTTTTGTTGTGATAAAGTATTGAAATTAATCTGTCTCTTTCCAGGTGGTTGTGTATTGATCCTGACCCGGAATTTTGTGGAGTATGCCTGTTTTGGATTATTTGGAATCATTGGACTGCAGGTGTGTCATTTAAAACGATTGGCACAAAGCTTGCTATGCTATTTTTGAAAACTGTCTAGAAAATACAGGTCTAATGTGTCTTGCATTAATATTAGCTAAGTAAAGACAAATCACAGTATTCATTGTAGCTTGGGCCACAATTTGTAACGTGAATCACACTCATCCTCTCCTTAGATTTGTCTAATGCCAGTGTCCAGTCTTTTAACTATATAATTAAGGAAAAAAACTTCATGAGATGGCCTGTAACTTGTGTTGGTGTAAAGCCTCCTGTTCTATTACCCATTATCACATTTGATCCACATTTTGATTATCACATGTCTGCATTATTAGAATGATTGAGGCGTTTATATGGTAAATAAAATTAGATGGCTAAGTCTGTCAGGCTCCATGTTCATTATGATTGTGCTCTTTTTCAGACTATTGCCTACAGCATTTTGTGGGACCCAAAGTTTCTGATGAGGTGAGTTCAAGTCAAGATTAAAGCAAATCCGAATGTCACCTCTCCCGTTAATATATAATCTCTAGTACCATTGATTTTTCTTTCTCTCTCTCTCTCTTTCTCTATAAGGAACCTGGCACTCGGGGGCGGGTTGCTGTTGCTACTGGCTGAGTCGCGTTCAGAAGGCAGGAGCATGTTTGCTGGTGTGCCCACAGTGCGAGAGAGCTCTCCTAAGCAGTACATGCAGCTGGGAGGACGGGTGCTGCTCGTGCTCATGTTCATGACCCTTCTCCACTTTGATGCCAACCTCCTCTCTGTGAGCACACAAACTAGCATAAAATCACTAGCTCGCCATATTCTGATAAAAAATAAATGGGTACAGTATTTACTGCAAGTTTCTTTTGACACACCAGGTTAAAATAGTATATTAAAATTGTAATAACGCTGATTGACCACTAGGTGTCAGACTAACACACACCATCATAAGCCCATGTGTCATTATGATTAGAGATGTTTAATAAGTTCTCGTTCCTTGCAGATCTTACAGAACTTGGTGGGCACAGCTCTAATAATCCTGGTGGCGATCGGGTTCAAGACCAAGCTGGCTGCCCTCACTCTGGTTGTCTGGCTCGTCGTCATCAACGTCTACTTCAATGCCTTCTGGACCATTCCAGCTTACAGGCCCATGCACGACTTCCTGAAGTACGACTTCTTCCAGACCACGTCTGTGATCGGAGGTCTGCTGCTTGTGGTAGCACGAGGTCCTGGTGGAGTCTCCATGGACGAGAAGAAGAAGGAGTGGTGAGACTGGGCAAAGCTCAAATGGCTCTCTTGCTCACTCTATAGTGTGTGCTCAGCAGTAGTTTCCTGCAGCATTATCCCTCAAAGCAAGTGCACTATATTGGGAGTGATGAGCAGTTTGAGACATAACCTGTAGTGAAGGCACCGAGAAACCAACAACATGACTCACTCTTTACTTTTGCAGCCCAAGCACTGTCTCACTTTTCTATGGTTTCAGTGTGTTTTCTTCATTTCTACAGGCACTTTTAGGCGTTATAATTTTGTCATATTTATTAGCAGCAAATATGGCCAGAACCTGTTTTTCATCCCTATTGTTAACATAATCATTAAAGATCTGGTATAGTATTACAACATTTTAATAATCCCAGAATATCCCCTCTGTTTGTGATGCCAATCACAGTCCACTGACCAAAGAAACATTCCATTTTCTCATTTTTATTTTTATATTCAAACAACTCTGGCTGCTCTGGTGTCATCTGAGCCCTGTTGCCATATAAATTTCTTATACATATGTTATAATAACATCAAGGTTTTTATTGGTTGGTCTTGTAAGATCTTCAGTAATGGGTATTTTTACATCACATAGCTGTTTGTGAATGTATATCATAACTGTGCTGATTCAAACCGTATGGTTTCAGTGTGTATGACGGCTGGTATGTTCATCATTACAGCTCAGGACGATAACAGGCAAGAATTAAGAGATTAACCTATGGTTTGAACCAAGTTTGTGTGTTTTCTGTTATTTAAAAAAAAATGGTAAACTATAATCAGTGACCACCCTTAATGGCCTTTTAGAATCTTTTTTAGTAATAATTATTATTATTTTCACATCATTTCATTATAAATATGTTGATTTTCTATGTCAGTATATGACATTGTTAACTGTTTGTAAACTGTTGTCGGGTCACTAAAAGTTTACAGTAGCTGATATTTTTCAAAAACAAGCAAAGCAAGAATTTTAAATAAATGAAACCCTGTGATTTGTAATGCAGTGTTTTTCCTCTTTGTACAAAAAAAGTGCAGAAAATGTTGGTTTTCTAAATGTCTCATATGTTTTGATAAAGGGGGAAATAAAAAAGCATAAATGAGCAGTGTTTTTTGTTTCAGTTAAATATTGCCTTGTTTACAGCTACCCACACCTTAGTCTTTTCAGAAGCATAATTTTAAAAATCTGGTTAAAACATTAAAACCACCTGCCTAATATTGTGTAGGTCCCCCTTGTGCCACCATCGGACCGTCAATGCACGGACTCCACAAGGCAATACTTGACATGTTCCTCAAACCATTCCTGAACACTTTTTGCAGTGTGCCAAGGTGCATTATCCTGCTGAAAGAGGCCACTGCTATTCGGGAATGCATAATTTGTCATGAAGGGGTGAACTTGGTCTGCAAGAATGTTTTTAGGTAGGTGATACATGTCAAAGTAACGTCCACATGAATGACAGGACACAGGGTTTCCCAGCAGAACATTGCCCAGAGCATCACACTGCCTCCACTCACTTGCCATCTTCCCATAGTGCATCCGGGTGCCATCTCTTCCACAGATAAGAGATGCACCCGGGCATCCACATTAGCTTCCTCTTCTGCCAGCCAAAAACAAGAATCTGAAGAATCGTCCAAACTGCATAGTTGAAGATTGGAAAAAGATTGAATCACTGAAATTGTCCAATTTGGTTAAATCTGTGCCCATGATTGGCCTCAGATACTTGTTCTTGGCTGACAGGAGTGGAACCCAATTTGGTCTTCTGCTGTTGTAGTCCATCCACCTCGAGGTTCAGTGTTTTGTGCATGGCGAGATGCTTTACTGCTCATCACGATTGTAAAGAATGATTATTTGAGTGACTACAGACTTCCTGGTAGCTCAAACCAATCTGAACATCAAGTGTTTCCACCCACAGAGCTCAGTCACTCACTCCGTGTTTTGCACCATTCTATGAAAACTCTAGAGATTGTTGTGTGTGAAAATCTCAGGTGATCAACAGTTTCTGAAATACTCAAACCAGCCTGGCACCAACAACCCTGCCAGGATCAAAGTCACAAAGATCACACTTTTTATTTGTTCTGATGTTTAATGTGACATTAACGGAAGCTCTTGCATTGTCCAAACACCTTGTTTGTCACTGATTTTAAGAATCTGACACACATTTTCAGCAGAACAAATGTCATAAAATACAGCCAGAATTCTTCCACTTGCTCTACTAGGGCAATTGTGATAGAAATTAGTTGCAATTATTGCCATAAAAGCTCAATTTTGTTTTTATGGCTAATGAAAAGTTTCTGATTTAATTACTCACAAAATGTGATCTGATACCCACATCATTATAATACACAAATATATCCTGCCTTAATTACTAACACACAGACCACTGTACTTTTTGTGTCCTTATTTAGCACACTGATGAATCAATCGAAATCAAGGCTGGGAAAACTGTGGTCAAATATTTCCTGCTGATAAGAATTGCACAACAGGATGCTGATGATACTGCAGTGGTTAAGATGTTGGATTATTGATCGGAATGTCGTAAACTAAAAGTAAGCAAAAGTAAATATTGACTTAAGTAGCATTTTTAAGTTGTTTTTTAATAATAAGGTTGACTTTCCATTGAAATACCCTGAACCATTTAGTTTAGAATCGTTTTTATTACTTATTGGAGGCAAAGGATTAGATCTGTTTTTGTTAATCCAGTTAGTGCGCATTTAAGTTGAGTGTTGTGAAAGGTTTGCAGGATGAATTTAGAGCCTGCTATGGTTGTATTTATGTGATGTGTTACAGAGGACTGCAGCGCTGGTGTGCAATCTGCCAGTGTCACTTTACTGGTGATCTTATCGAACACAGAAGAACCAAGAAGCACAAGGTATGAACAAACATGGAAAGAGCACAAAATGGTTCATTTCTGTAAAGCTGCTCTGTGGTAGTGGTCACTCAGTGGTTAAGATGTTGGACGGCTGATCGGAAGGTTGCTAGTTCAAATCCCAACAACTGCTCAATTTAATAAATGAGATAAATTTATGTTGCTCTGGATAAGGACGTGTGCCAAATGTAAAATGTACTTTTATCTAACTGATGCATGTTCTCCTGTTATCATGAAGGTGCTATTACACTCCTTAATGTTTGTTAAGCAAAGTTAAAATCACAGCAGGTCCTGAAGCAGAAGTCATGCTAACTAAAAGAGTCATGAAAGTAGGTGGTTTTTAGTCTCATGCAGTTTTTTTTTTAGTCTTGTGGAATGAAGAAAGGCCATATTTAAAACCATTTATGTCAGTCATTTCTGGTATTTAGTGATTTTTTGGGGGGTGAACTCAAAACTTTTTTTTTAATTAAACATTGTTTTTATTTATTTATTTTTTGTTTGTTTGGTTTTTTTAAATTATAAAACAGACAAGGTAAACTTTCATAACTAATTTTAGCCAAGCTCAAACTGCATTTATTAAAACTTTTTATTGAAGTGTATGACCCAGAATGACTTATGATTTAAACTAATGTGCAACACAGCCATTATCTAACAGCTAATGTCCCTTTTCAGCTTTAGAATGTTTATTTACTTATTCTTTATCTTTAAAATATAACCAGATATTTCATGAAATGGCATATTAATTGGTCAATTAAAATAGTTAATTCTAAACTGGTTGCTAATGCAGCTTAGTGTCCAAATACAGTCAGGCCCATACGTATTTGCACAGTAACACAAAAACACCACCACAGTGGATTTGAAATGAAGCAATCAAGATGTGATTGAAGTGTAGACTTTCAGCTTTAATACAAGGGGTTTAACAAAAATATTGCATTAACTGAGGAAATACAGCTATTTTGGAGTCCTTCCATTTTCACAGTCTCAAAAAAAAAATCACAAAAGTAATTGGACAATTGACTGATAAGCAGTGTCATGGACAGTTGTGACCTGTTTCCTTGTTATTTCACAACAAATTAAGGAGATAAAAGGTCTGGAGTTGTTTCCAAGCATTGAATTGCATTTGGTAGTTGTTCACCTCTTAATATGTGGTTCAAAGAGGTGTTGATAAGCTGTGTGCATGCATGGCCAATAGAACTACATCCCTGGTGTTTAGTGATGTGACTGCTAATAGAAGTATCAGGATGAATTCTGAAGCATATAGAGCTACAGTGGGGGAAATACATATTGAATGTGTCAACATTTTTTTCCCAGCAAATATATTTCCAATGAGGGTATTCACATGAAATTTTCACCAGACTTTGGTATTAACCCAAGAAATCCACACACATAAATGAGTTGTAGCAAACTTTAAATGAGCTTCAATATGCCTTTTCTTTAGTAATGGAGTCTTGCAGGGTGAGCGTGAGCAGTGGAGTGCATTGCCTATTGTTTTCTCTGTGACGATGGTACCTGCTGCCTCCAAGTGTTTCTGGAGCTCTTTCCAAGTGGTTCTTGGCTCTTGGGCTACTCTTCTGACTGTTCTTCAGACTCCCTGGTCAGAAATCTTGTGAGGAGCACCTGTGTGTTGCCGGGTAATGACGGAGTGATGTTGATTCCACTTGTGGATAATGGCCCCAATGGTGCGTACTGGAAGATTCAGAAGGTTTGAAATACATCTGTATCCGATTCCATCAATATGTATTGCAACAATAAGGTTGTGAAGGTCTTGGGAGATTGCATTGCTTTTACACATCATGAGATGTTTCTTGTGCGACACTTTGGTAATGAAAATCATTTTCATAGACCATCAATTTACTAATATTACTAATATTAATTTGCACAGATAGGGGGTATAAATACTTATGGATTTCAGCTGGTTCCTTGCCTTACCTTGCCTTGGAGAACTACTTTTTCTTAGTGTGCTCAATACTTTTTTCCTATGTCATTCCACCTAACTTTATTTATGGACTTTAATGTTGGCCTCATTGGAAATATATTTACTGAAAAAATTGGTGACACGTTCAATACTTATTTCCCCCACTGTATACTTTCTGCTCACATTCAGTCAAATGCTACAAAACTGATAGGACAGTGCTTCACAGTATAGATGGATCATGACCCAAAATGTACCGGAAAAGCAACACAAGACCTTCTTAAGGCAAATAAATGTTCTTAACTGTCCAATGACCTCAACCCAGTTGAGCATGCTTTTCACTTAAGACACACAATTAAAGTAAAGCTTCTCAATGGAAGAAACTCAGCATTTGTTGATGTCCATGTGTTCCAGAATTCAGGCAGTCGTTGACTAAAAGGGTTTCCATCCAACTGTTAAAAAATAATCCTAATATTAATGATTATGTTAGTTAGTCCAGTTAGTTTTGAAAATTGAGGCACTCTGTAAAAAAAAAATTAATAATAGTAATAAAGAAATAAAATAATAATAATAATAAAAAATTATTCTTTAAACAGAAATATATATTTTTGTCAAACATCTTGAATTAAGGGAGAAATTTACACTTCAATTAAATCTTCATTACTTCATTTAAAATCCATTTTGGTGGTGTACAAAGGCAAGATAATTAAGGACCTGGCTGTATATACATTTTAAAAGCTTAAATCATCACTTATTTCACAAAAAAAAATTCCTCTGCTGTCGGGTGAATAAAAACAGTGTAAAATGTATAAAAAATTATTTATTGGGATAGACTGCACAATGTTTAACATTGGAAAAGTTTTCATTATTTTAGTACGACGTTTAAAAATTATATTGTTTAACATTTTATATAATAAATGAATAACATGATCTGTACTAAAAGGCGCCGAATTGTTGGTATGACCCGTATATCCCTAATCTTACCTCATTTACAGACTCGTTTTCACTTCTTACCACAAGGTGGCGCACGTGTTTTTTTTAAACAGTCATACATGCGTTTTTCCATACCAAAACTAGGTCTGGGTGATGCCACCGGCTTTTTGTTAAACCCAGACCAAGTAATACCAAGAGTATTCTATATACTAAAAGTTAATAAAGAGAACCTAATTAAACAAATGAGACAAAAATATTACACTTGGTTGATGAAATGATCTAATATTACCCATCTGTGGCAAAAAAAAATATGTGAACCTTTTGCTTACAGTATCTGGTGTGACCCCCAATAACTGCATCTAAACATTTCTGGTAACTATTGATCAGTCCTGCACACCGGCTTGGAGTTCCTCAGTACAGAACAACTTAAACTTTGGGATGTTGGTGGGTTTCCTGACATGAACTGCTTGCTTCAGGTCCTTCCACAACATTTCTATTCGATTAAGACTTTGACTTTGACAGATCCATGTTCTTTAAATAAAACAGAACACTCACTCAGACTAGATTGCCATCCCACTGATTGAAAACACTTGACACTAATTTCACCTTCAAATTTACTGCTAATCCTAGATGTTCACGTACTTTTGCCACTCACAAATATGAAAGATATTATTAGATAATTTTCCTCAATAAATAAATGAGCAAGTATATGTTTGTCTCATTTGTCTAATTGGGTTCTTGTTGTCTACGTTTAGGATTTGTGTGAAAATCTGATGGTTTTAAGTCATACTTATGCAGAAACAGAAAATTCAAAAAGGTTCACAAACTTTCAAATACCACTGTATATATGAAATAGCTTAAAAAAAAAATTGAGACACTGAGCTCTCTTTGTGTCCTGTTTAGTTATTCAGAAATAATCCATGTACAGTATATATCCCTTATTCATTCTCTCTCATGGTTTCTATCCACATCAATATTATTTAACACAACATTTTATTTTTTACATTCTGTTTGATCAAAAAAGAAAAAAAACAGCATCAATTGCTTCAATACTAATTAAAAAGAAAAGAAAAGAAATGCCAAGATCGAAGGTATTCATACTTCAGTCTCAATCCTTTCAAATCTAACTAAAACCAAGAGCTTGGGCTGAGACTCCATATTGAGGCTTGGATTGTGTTTGGATTTGGAGGTTTGGATCAGTGGCAGGGAAAATAGTGTATTATATAGTAGGTGCTGAAGTCACTAAAAGTGCAGTATTATGTGCTAGCAGTGCTACAGTGTTTAATATTGTAAAAATGTTAAGATAATATCATACTCTAGAGGTTAGTACACTTCCTGTTCTATAATGTTAACACAGTCCAAGACCTGATTAGTGATAAGTAGAACGCAATTTATTGGACATGACCATCATTATTAATTTCAGTTATTTCCACATGCCTTAAGAGCAGCTTATTGCATCATGTAAAATTATATATATATATATATATATATATATATATATATATATATATATATATATATATATATATATATAAGTCCATATGCATTTACATATTCTAGATTCATTACTCATAGAGTGAAATATTTCAAGCCCCTTTTTGTTTTAATCTTGATGATTACTGCTTACAGCTCATGGACATCAAAAATCAAGTATCTCAGAATATTAGAATAAAGAATTTATAATACAGAAATTACCTTCTGAAAGTATGTTTATTTATGCATATGGAGAAGGAGAAAAAGAAATGGACCATTGCCCAGTGGTCCAAAGTCCTCTTTTCAGATGAAAGTAAATGTTGCATTTCATTTGGAAATCAAGGTCCCAGAGTCTGGAGGAAGAGAGGAGAGGCACAGAATCCAAGTTGCTTGAAGTCCAGTGTGAAGTTTCCACAGTCAGTCAGTGCGTTTACATGGACAACAATAATCGACTATTAACCCGATTAAGACCATACTTTGATTAAGAAACTACCATGTAAACAGTCATTTTTAATTACCTTAATCTAATTACGGTCATACTCGAATTAATCTCTAATCGAATTAAGACATGTGGAGTACTCCTGTTTTAGTTGCATTATGGACGTGTATTACAGACATGTAAACACCTTAATCACATTATGAACGCCGTGTGAGAGTTCACCGCATTTTGCGACAGGACACGATCACACACGGCAGTGCTCAACATTTTACGGCGAACAAGACAGTACGGCTGTGTCCCTTGCCTACTATAGGCCTGTAGTGGGGAAAAATACATGTATCTCGGCTACTATATAGATGGTAAGTACACGGTTTGAGACGCATCCCACGGCTTCAAGCAGTTGTCTATTAGCATGTATAGCATGACAAATAATTAACTGCACTTAAAGCGTAAAAAAAAATAATTTAATTAAAAACACCCAAAACTGTATACGGTACCATAACGAAGACGAACTGTATGTTGATATTCTGGAGGGACGTCGGACGGCGTGGCGCAGTGACGTAATGACGTGCCATTAATCTAATTATGTTCTAAAACATGTAAAATGGGAACATGACAGGAGTATTCTAAAGCGACTCATGTAAACACCTTAATCACATAATTATCTTAATCAGAGTAAGGTCAATAATTAGATTATTGCTGTCCATGTAAACATAGTCAGTGATGATTTGAGGTGCCATATCATCTGCCGGTGTTGGTCCACTGTGTTTTCTCAACTCGAGAGTCAATGCGGTGTCTACCAGGAGATTTTAGAGCACTTCATGCTTCCATCTGCTGTCAAGCTTTATGGAGATGCTGATTTCCTTTTCCAGCAGAACTTCACACATGCCCACAGTGCCAAAACTACTAGTAACTGCTTTGCTGATCGTGGTATTACTGTGCTTGATTGACCAGCCAACTCTCTTGACCCGAACCCCATAGAGAATCTATGAGAGACACCAGACCCAACAATACAGACGAGCTGAAGGCTGCTATCAAAGCAACCTGGGCTTCCAGAACACCTCAGCAGTGCCAAAAGCTGATTGTGTGCATGCCACGCTGTATTGATCCAGTAATTTGTGCAAAAGGAGCCGCGACCAAGTATCGAGTACATAAATTAACATTTTTCAGAAGGTTGACATTTCTGTATTATAAATTCTTTATACTAATATTTTGAGGTACTGGATTTTTTATTTCCATGAGCTGTAAGCCACAATCATCAAGATTAAAACAAAAAATATTTCACTTTATGTGTAATGAATCTAGAATATAGGAAAGTTCAACTTTTTATATTAAATAACAGAAAAAAAATACTTTTCCACGATAATCTATGTTTTGTTTTGTTTTTTAGATGTGTGTGTGTATGTATGTATGTATGTGAATATATACTGCTCAAAAAATAAATGGAACACTTGGAGTTACATTGTGCTGTTTAAGTGTTCCCTTTATTTTTATATATATATATATATATATATATATATATATATATATATATATATATATATATATATATATATATATATATATATATATATATATAAATAAAAAAGACTTGGAAAGACTTGGTGAGAGGTCTCATTGGAGTTTGGGGAGGAAAGATCAATTCAGCACTTTGTGAAACCTAAGTTCAGGCCACACTCTATGTTTGTCTGTGCTGGGTTGAAATTTAGTGAAAGTTGGTGGCAAGGTCAGCCACAAAGCTTCATCAAAAAGTTGTTTCTGTTCCCCATCTTCAAGGAGAGCTAAAGACATACAGAAAATGATTTGTCATCAGAAATGGCCCTAGTAATTTCCAATTTCATGGGAGACAGAGGCGAGGTCGGGCCAGTCAGCCACAGCTCTGGCTGTGTGTGTCCACTGCAGGCTAAGCTTTTGTCCTAAAGCTGTGCCATGGGCCTCTACATGTGGGGTGGGGGGGGGGGATTCTCCTACTGACACTCTGACACCCGCGTGTCACCAGCAAGCATAAGATGTAGAATCGCAGCCATTCATTAAGGACACTCTACACAGTCATTTAAAGAGCTTTTGGGTCAGGGTGAGCCAAGTTCAGAGAGGCAGAGTTGTGCTGAGATTCGCTGGTGTCATGCTTGTTATGCCCTTTGATGTCTCTTCAGGGCAAATATGGACCTTTTCTCACACCCTTTACAAGTGTCACTCATGTCGGTGAAATCTTGACTTAAACAGTTGTCTTGTCAGTGCCAGTGGTGTGAAATCAATGATGCAGACAAATTGGCATGTAATATAATCCACTGGATGATGATGCTGTTTCATCCAGTACCATGTTGATAGTTCAGTTTAAGCGTATTTGCCAAAGCCACTTGTGATTATATGTTTGCAATAATCTCAGGAAAAATTAGCTACCTCTGGTTCCTTGTCACTGGTGTGGTGCCATCAATGCACATATAATGTACATATTTAATATGTACATTTCACTTGGAAACGTGGATACACTGCGGCTCTAAAATAGATTCGAACACATAAATGGACCGTTATAGACTAAAGATTTGTTTTTAGAGTAAAGCTGTCAGTTCCTTCCAGACATTTGTCTGTTTTATCAGCCACACAAACTTTCTTACACAACCACACAAGTTCCAGGTCAGCAGTTTAGGGGCTGTCATTGAATGCCAAAGTCTTCAGGGCATCATTTAGTATCACACTGTGCAGGGAGATCGCACCCAGGCCTCTCCACACTTCCTACTTCACTAAAATGAAGAGTAACATTGGCTCTTAACATCATTGTTGGATAAACATTCAGCCCTCTTTGATCAGAGCATGGGTGACCTGTTGATGTTGATAAGAAGAAGAGGGAAGCGAGGGATGGGATGGGTGTAGTGACAGAATAGGTTGCACCAGGACTGAGGAAATATGACCAACCAGTCTGTGATTTATATTGTCTTTGAGGGGTTTTGATTGACAAGACACTAAGAGGCCTCAGCCTGAGGGAGATGTACACTTAATTACCCCATACTCAAATTACGTCTGAGGTCAGGTGTCCTTTTAAGGCCATATGGGCCAAAGGGCAGTGTAGTGTATTTCTAGATGAATGAGACTTATAACTGAGACTGTAAGTGATTGTAAGTTTTCATTTTGTACAACCTGTTCTGAAACCTACAGCTGTGTCCAACTTTCTGGTATTCCGTATTACCTCCTCAGCCCTCCCACTCTCCTTCCTCTCTGCCCATTATGCCCATGGCTCTCTCTTTCACTCTATTCTCCCTCCCCTCTCTTTTTCTTTCTTCTCCACCAGGTTCATTTCTCTGGACTCTCAGGGATTCAATTGAAAGGCAATGAGGCAGCTAATGTGCAAAAAGATAGAAATTTACTTGCTTTAAGTTCATGCTGCAAGCCTCTCAAAGAGAGCATTCAGTGGCCCGCCGCTCCACAATATGGGCCAAATGAATAAAGCCTGTACACAGGTTCCTAGCGGCTACATGATGATTCAGTTCACGGCCCATTTGTCTCCAATGCTCTTCTCTCTCTGTCTCTCTCTCTCTCTTTCTCAGCTTCAGGTTTTTTTATCTTGCTCTTTCTTTCAGAATGGCATCTAAGAGCCCTCCAGCTGTGGAGGTCGAAAATGAAATGCACTGATACAGGCACAAGAAACAATTTGTCTCCTAAACTGTTTTGAATATTTAAAGAGAGTTAGAGGAGATATATTTAAAAGTTTGAAACTTTTTGAACTGATTGACAACCAGCACAGAATTTAAAGTATGCACCCTCACACAGTAATACAGTTGCTGATTCAGATGCGGTAGGACTTTTTTTTAATGGCTGGAAAGCACACTCATAAATAATGTCTTTGCTTCTGTATTCAGGTGCCTCTCATTCTTTTGTGCCCTATTGAAATACTCAATGGTGGAGCCAGGGACAAGATTCTTGAGGTAGAATGCAGGTAATGCCTTCCGAGTGAGGCTTTTTTCCTTTTAACGCTCAGCCTCACACTAACTACAGCTAGGAAGGCCAACAATTGAAGTTCATTCACTCTCCACTCCACTTCAATGGCTGAGCAGCAATTGCTTTTATCAGAGATGCAATCACAAGTTTTCTTCCATTGACTGTTACACTTTCTCATAAGATCAGGTATGTGTGACCTCACCAACAAAGTGATACAAAGAAGCATTTGACCTCAGTCTGTAGCTGCCAGTCTGTCTCTCTCCCTCCCTCTCTCTCCCTCTCTCTCTCTCTCTCTCTCTCACGCACATCGGCAGTAATTCTCTATTGTGTGGGGGGAAAAAACCTCTAGAAAAAAAAAAAATACAGTGCTTATTTTTTACCTTTGCTTTTGCTTGTTAGATTCAGCATCCTTATATTACATTTTCTAGAACTTTATCTATCATGTCTTTTCTTAGGCCTTTCTAGTCAACACATCCTATGTGCAAATGTGAAGAAAAAATGATCATGAGAATAAAATTAAAAGATGCACCCAAGCTTTACTAAAGAACTTGCATTTGCTTACATTTATGTTCAAGAGATCTAAATCTAAACATCAACAAGAAAGCAGTTTACTTTGGAATGACCAACTTGCTTTCTAGCAAGTTATCCATCTTCCCAGCTACCCCACTGGGCACATTGTTCCTTGCTAGCTCTCTGGTAACATTAATGTATATCACAGCTATTATTGACAATTAAAAAGAATTTTAATAGGCATTAGGGGCATTGTTTAACCACAAAACTCCCTTTTTATCCTGCTTTGCCTTTTTCTCTGTCTTCTCTATTCATCCAAAGGCCATGAATTCCCATAAAGCACTCAGGGAAAGAAAGAAAGGGCACAAGGCTGCAATTTTTTTTCACCAACAGGGTCTTGGGTTCTATTGTGTGAACTGGGTGAAATCCTTGTGATAGGCTCAGAG